>OVBE01000035.1:0-80225 GCA_900406425.1 Iberis pinnata | reverse complement strand
AGGATAAGTTTGGGGGAGTTGATATCTTATGATTTCTATGTGTTTTACATTCCATTACGAATGCATTTTAGATAGATTCAATAGCATTTAGGCATGTATAGGTCGCATTTGCATACCATTTAATATTTCAGGTGATAGAGACCAATGAACCAAGTTATGGATCAAAAGGAGGTTTTAAAGGTGAAGAAGAGCTTAAAAACAGAGCACATCGGTCAGGATCATCGGCCAAAAAGAAGAGCTAAACCGATGTGAAATTGAAGAAAAATCAGGAGCTAGTATCGGTCTGTTACATCGGTCAAAGGCTGACCGATATGGCCACATCGGCCAACTACATCGGTTAGCCTAGACCGATGTGGTCGGCTAAGTCAACATAATTTCTTTCCGATTTTGACTTTTTGACCCATTTTTAGTGGGTTAACCCAAGTATTTTAGGGTTAACCCAATGGATATTAGCATGACTATATAAGCTTTTACCCTAATTTTTAGGAGATTAAGCTTATTTTTCCTTAGAACTTTTGTAATCATTTTGGATCTTCTTCTTAATTGTATTTGATTTCTTGTTTTTGATTGTTGTTTTCATTCTCAAATCTACTTCTAATCATATCTTATCACACATCTCTCATAAGATTTTGTGATATTCGTATGATTAGTGAGTAGTGATCCTTGAGTGAATAGTTATGAAGGATTGTGGTGTTTAGGAATTGTAATTCATAAGCCTTCTTATAATTGATGTCCTTAATACTAGTATTGAATTGATCTCTCACTTCTAGGAGTTAGGAATTTTGCGCCAGAAAGGTGTTCGACAAAATGCCGGAACCAATCTTTATAAGCTAAATGAGATCTAGCCAAGACATTGTGTTAGTTAGTTTAGTGGTTAAGATAAATTGGATCTTAAATGTTCCTTAATTGTGTAGTTTTCCAAGAGATTGTTTAGATTGTATAATTAAGGAAATGATTAGTGCCATAAAAGTGGATTAGTCTAGGTTTTGGAATTTAGACCAAGGGTTAGCTCAATAGATAGAATAGACACCACATGAATTCATTTGATAACAAAAATCAATTACTTAAACCATTCACTTAGTCTTTTATTTTTGAATTATCAAGCTTTAATTTATGTTGACTTTTTCTAATTATTGTTGACTTTTGAACTGTTGACTTTTATTTGACTTTTTAAATTGTGTATGTTTGAGTGTTTAAACCAACAATCTTAATGGCATAGCCTAAGCATGATTCACATAGGATTAATGAGTTGAAATTTACCTGAATTGGATGATACTTAAGTACTTTAATGACATAATTAAACTTAAGTATTTGCTAGACAATAGATTAGCAAATCTCTATTTATCAAATTGATAAGATGAATTTTCGTTACCAATCCCCTTACTAATCGTTTGTAGGATAGAAGGGTTTAATCGAATCCACGGGGACTAAAGTTGCAACACCAAAGTTATAAGAACCAAACTAATCTAGAGCCAATGATGTTTATGAGTTTTAAATCTAAATTACAAAATGCAAAAGAAGCAAGAAACAAAACAAATAAGATAAATCTGTTGGATCATGGATCTTACTATCAAGAAATATAATTAACGATCAACCAACAATGAAATAATCAATCAATGTTAATCATTGGTCTAGGATTCCCTTAATTAGACTAATCCACTATCGTGGCACTAATCCCTTTCCTAATCATGCAACTAAAATAATCTCTTGGATAATTACACAATCAAGAAGCCTTAAGTTCTAATCCATGATCAACCACTAAACTAACTAACACAATGTCTTGTCTAGGCCTCATTTAGCTTTCAAAAGTTGGTTCCGGCATTTCATCGAACACCTTTCGGGCACAAATCATCCAAAGATCTAGAAATGAGTGATCAAGTCATATCTAGCATTAAGCTAATGAATGAAAATCAAACATTAACAACCATACATCATCATCAATCAACCTCAATACACATCCTATCTAGCCTAGATCCAATAACCAAATCTAAGTCCTAAAATGCAAGAACACAAAGAAGAAGAAAGATGCATACAAGTTCCTCCAAGATCAAAGAGAAATCTTCAAAGGAGATCTCTTTGATCTTCGAGAACAAAACAATAAAAACTTGAAAGAAAACTAGAGAAGAAGAGTCTAAGAAAGATGAATCAAATATAAGATTCAAGTTTTATCAAAGTTCAAAGATTCTAAGATTCTCCTTACAAATTAGGTTTAAAACATATATATAGTCCTCTAAAAAGGGTTTTGGGTTAACCCTAAAAAAATTGGGTTAACCCAATTGAAAATGGGTCAAGACTTGAAAAAATGTTGAAAATGTTAAATTTTTTTTGTCTGTACCGGTTTGCATTGACCGATGTGGTTCCCCGGTGCAGGCTCCTGGAAAACAAAAATTTAAGTACCGGTTTGGCGAAACCGGTACACCAAACCGCTCTGAACTTCGGAGGCCATAACTCTCTCATCTTTAAAGCTATGATGGCATGTCATATCTCTTTGGAAAAATGATTCAATTTTCTACAACTTGGATGAAGAAGTCTTCTCCTAATTCGCNTTTGGGGTGAACGGTTTGGAGCTTCGAATCTAGCGGATCACAACTTTGCTGGCTCATATCTTGCAACTCCCTCGGGCGTTTAGGGTGATCTTTGGTTGGTTGGAAAGGTTGAATGAATGGCTAAAAGACTCTTAAAGATGATATGATAAAATTTCCATTATAATATCTCCAAATTGCTTGATCTTTAAGGCTTTGTCGTTTTGATCCATATTAAGTCTCCTTTTTGGCTCTTTTGCATCCAATTGATCTCTCTTTTGAATTTATTCATCTTCAAAACCTGAAATATGATATGCATATGCAAATTCACAAATACTAACCTAAATGATCATGAATCTAACCTAAATGGATGCAAAACAAAGCTATAAATATGCTAAAAAACAAGTATATCAACGTGTAGCCTCCTCTCATCCTTACTATCATTTTGAAACTGAGAATAAAAAATAACAATTTCAGCTAAATTCCACATCTAACGAGTTCAAACAATCTATATGTAGATGTACCTCAAAATCAACTAAACCGCATAATCGATGTACATAGACCTAAAATTAACTTAAAGCTGAAGTATATGAGGAAGATACCTTCTCGATTAAGCAATAGAGCTTTGAATCAGTGAGATCAACAATGCCCCGAAGTAACGCATACACTGAAGATCTTCTGAAAATAATGAATAAATAAGTCGAATTGGTTATGTTGAAAAAAATTAAGTGATTTCGTAAGTACCATAGCGTTTTTTGTATTATATGCAATAGTAAGTGCCGAAACTAAGCAAATTTACGCGCCTAAGTATTTTTTGTTTTACTAGGAATGAAAAATAGCATCCGAAAAATGTGAAACGCTATGGATAAAACCCGTGTCCATATAAAATAGTAGGGACACAAAAAACGTTATCATGGGACGCTATCGATAGTCATATTTATTGTAGTGATTGATCTCAGTTGAGCTTTGATGAGTATGGATAAGATTTTTGAGTAGGATGAGATTGGTATGCGTTTTAGAACTATTAACTTGGACATTGACATCACTTATTTTAGCAGCATGTTTTGGTTCTGAGTCTCCACTATCAAAATTCTTCCACAGACATATGAATTACTTGCTTGAGGGCAAGCAATGATTAAGTTTTGGGGAGTTGATATATTAGATTTTTGGTGTCTTTTAACATTGATTTTAAGTCCATTTTAGGTTTTTTAGTTTGCATTTAGATCTAGATAGGTTGCATTTTGCACATTATTGCATATTTCAGGTGCCTAAGGAGTGCAAAGCTGATTTGGAGTCAAAGCTGATGAGAAAGAAGTCAAAAAGGAGCAAAAAGGAGCTTCAAGAAAGAATATTGACATGATGTATTGGTCAGTATGGCCGATACAATCTACTGAAGGAAAAATATCGACCAAGATGTACCGGTTGGTTCTAGGCGATACAAAGAGTGAAGAAGCAGTCCCGGGGATGTTAACCGATACAGTTGAGCTGATATGCTAGTATTGGCCAACATGTATCGGTTAGACGTGATCTATATAAAACATGCGTGAAGAGAATCGACTAGATGATACTGATACACATGAACCGATATGCTAGTATCGGCCATTGTGTATTGGTTGGTGCTAGCCGGTACGAAGTGTGAGCAACCGATATCGACCAGACTGTATAGGCCATTCTGGCCGATATCGATGCCAAAAAGTCAAAAATAAAATGTTGACCCAAACTTCTACCCAATTGTGTAGTGGATTAACCAACTTGTTTTGGGCTAACCCAAGATTTTTAGAAGCTATTTAAGGTTTCCAAACCTAATTTCTAAACAAAGCTTTTATTCTCTTAAGGACACTTTGTAATCCTTTGATTCTTACTTGATTTTGAGTTTGATTTCTTGTTCTGATTGCTTAGATCTTATCATATCTTCTTCTAATCATGATTAAATACTTCTCTATCATAAGATTTTTGTGTTTTTCTCAATGATTAGTGACTAATTCCATATTAAGCAAATGGTTAGGTAGATTATGATAATTAGGTGATGGAATGTGATGTTTATGATTTGGGATTCTTAAATCTTCATGTAGTAGATGTTCTTAATGCTAGGATTGAATTGATTACTCAAATCTAGACCATAGGAAAATTGCGTCCGAAAGGTGTTCGATGAAATTCTTGAACCAATCGTTGCATGCTAAATGGGGGCATTACCAAGAGATGTATGTTAGTTAGTTAGGGGAAAAACCTTAAAATACACAAACTCTTTAATTTTTTCCCGTTTAATACACGAACTTGTTTCATTGACATTTTGATACTCAGACTTTAAACTGTTCGCCAATTTAATTCACAAACAATTCAAAATTGAAACTTTCTCTTAATTTTGTTAGTAAGTTTAACAGCTCGGTTAACTTAAAAAAAACATCGGTTAACTAATTTTAAGTATTCTCTTTTTTACCCTCGTCCACATTTATCCCAACTTTTGACCTAATTTCCATTTAATCTTTGTAATATACAGATATCAGTTGATTGATAAATTCAAGAGTTAAATTGAAGCTGGTTCTGGTTTAGGAATTAGCTGACTAAATTGGTTTAATGTCCGGTTTAAGAATTACGACTGGTTTGTTTTGGTTATCTCATTAAAGGTTGAAGACCGTGTTCTTTTGTTGCTGGAGATTGAAGAACATCAGGGAAAAGATTCAGTTCAAGCTTGTAACGGATTTCAGTTAGTTGAATTTGAGCTTTATAAAAGGAGTTTGAGATCGTCTTTTTATGGGTAATGCAAGGGTAGATTTCTTTCGGTGAGTTAGAGAGAAATTGTTCTGTATTCAGGTTAGAAAACAAGAGAGAACAGAGAGTTTCGGGGGTGTGAAATTCCGGTACACATTCTGGCGAGTTTCTTGTTTTCTGATCAAGCTTCGTTTAGTGGATTCAAGGAGTATCCTCGATCCTGACGTAGGATTACTTAATCACAATATGAACTGGGTAACAAATTTGTGTGTGTTCTTTAGTTTATGCAAATTCTTTATTCTCTGTTTTGCATTTCACTTGGTTGTGATAAGTTCAATTAGGTTCAAAATCTCTAGTTAGATTTAGGTCAATTCGCAGGAAGTGGTATCAGAGCCCCATGTATTGAGGTTATTTGCAGGATTGAGGCATTACCTATCTTTTCTCAATGGCATCCGCAAGAATTGAGATAGAGAAGTTTAATGGAACCATTGACTACAACCCATGGAAAGAAAAGTTCCTGGCACATCTTAAGATTCTTAGACTCATGGAGGCACTTAAATCAGAACAAGAGGAATTATATAAATTAACAAAAAAGGATAAAGGTGATGAGTCACAAGAGGAGGAAGGAGAGATATCTCAGGCTGAAAAGGAAAAGAAAGAAAAAGAAGACACATAAATGGCTGAGAAGAAAATAAAGGTACGCAGTACTATTGTTTTAAGTGTTTCATATCAGGTGTGCTTAAGATTCTTGCAAGATTATCAAGGAAAACATTGCTGCAGGTATGCTTAAGATTCTTGATAAAATGTACTTGTCAAAATCTTTACCAAACATGATTTACCTAAAGTAACGTCTATATGGTTATAGAATGAATGAATCTTTGTCTATTGAAAATAACATCGATGAGTTTCTTAGATTGATTACAGACTTAGGGAATGTTAAAGTCACGATTTTAGATGAGGACATGGCCATTCTCCTCTTAATGTTACTCCCAAAGAAATTTGATCACCTGTGGAATACATTGAAGTATGCTAAAGTGTCTTTAACATTTGATGAAGTGGTAAATGTTGTAAACTCGAAACAACAAGATTTTGGAACTACTGGAAAAGGTAATAAGGCTCTAGGAAAAGGCTTGTATGTGAATACCACAACAAAAGCCAAATATGGAAACAAAGACAAAGATAAGGGAAAAGGTAAAAGTTAGCCCAAACAGAAGGATAAAGGCAACAACCCAACATGTTGGACCTGTGGTGAAGAGGGACATTTCAAGAGAAATTGTCCCAAGAAGCAAAAGGGATCAGAGAAACATGAAACATGAGAGACCTCAGCTGTTATTGGAATTGATTACCTTGAGCCACTTGCTATCTTTGAGGTAAATTCAGCCGAGGACATATCATTTGACAAGGAATGGATATTGGACACGGCGTGCACATATCACATGACATCTAGAAAGGAATGGTTCTCAGAATTAAGAAAGTTCAAAGTAGGAGCAGTGAGGATGGCAAATGACAGCATATCACAGGTAGAAGGTATTGGTACTATTATACTAAAGACTACTGCAGGTTTATATGTTTCTGTTACAGATGTTAGGTATGTACCAAAATTCTCCAGAAACTTGCTGTCATTGGGAACATTTGAGTTTCAAAGGTGTTCATTTGGGCCAGTTGATGGTCTTTTATCCATCAAGAAAGAAGACAGGACTCTACTACAAGGCATAAGGGACTTGATATAATGATTCCCAAAGGATATTTTGACAAGGCAAAGGTTACAAGTGTAAAGTTTTGTGAAGACTGCATATATGGAAAAACACATAGAGAAAGTTTTAAAGTTGGTAAACACACAACTACTAAGTGTCTTGAATACATACATGCAGATATTTGGGGTTCACCAAGTGTACCTGAGTCTATTGATAAGTGTCACTACTTCTTGAGCATAATAGACGACTATTCAAGAAAAGTGTGGGTCTACTTCCTAAAGACAAAAGACCAAGCATTCGAAAAATTCACAGAATGGAAAGCTCTAGTGAAAAACCAGCGTGAACTAAATGTTAAAAATCTTAGGACAAACAATGGATTAGAGTTTTGTAACTCAGAGTTTGACAGGTATTGTACATATAATGGTATTGCAAGACATAAAACAATTCCCTACACTCCACATCCAATTGGAGTAGTAGAAAGAATGAACATGACCATTCTTGAAAGAGTGAGAAGTGTTCTAAGTGAATCAGGTTTACCAAGTGTTTTTTGGGCTGAAGCAGTGAACACAGTAGTGTACCTCATAAACAGAAGTCCCTCTGCTCCTTTTGGGGATCAAGTACCCGAAGAATTGTAGTCAAGAAATCCACCAATACTTAGTCATTTGAGGAAGTTTGATTGCGTGTGTTACTTCCATACTGATGAAGGTAAACTGCAACCAAGGGCCAAGAAAGGGATATTTGTAGGTTATCCAACAGGCGTAAAAGGATACAAGATTTTTTCACTGGAAGATAAGAGATGTATTGTATTAAGGAATGTTATATTCATTGAAGAACAATGCTCTAAGGATCTGTCAAAGAAATCATGATCTAACTATGAAGGGAAGAATACTCAATTTCTAGATATTATTCTTGGTTTTACTGATGATTTTTCTAGTGTTTCAGGTCTTGACACTCAGGTGGAGACACATGGAGATATAGAAGCTAATCATCATCAATAACCAGAACAATTCACGGAAGAAACTGAATTAGAAGAAGAACCAAATGAAGTCCAAGCAGATTTAGAAGGTTAACAACTCGCAAGAGACAAGACCAGAAGGGAAACCAGAATTCGAAAGAGACTAGAAATCTATGTAAATTTGGCATTGATGATTTATGAAAATGGTAAAAATATGGAGCCATTAGATTTGAAGACTGCTATGATAGACAAAGAAAGTAGCTAGTGGAAGTCAGCTGCTGATGTAGAAATGGACTCTCGATATAAGAATTTCACTTGGGAACTTGTTCAACTACAAAAGAACAGAAGAATCATTGGGTGTAAATGGATCTTTAAACGAAAACCTGGAATACCAGGTGTAGAAGAGCCAAGATTCAAAGCAAGGTTGGTTGCCAAAGGTTTTGCACAGAAAGAAGGATTGGATTATAATAAAATTTTCTCTCCTGTGGTCAAGCATGTTTCAATACAGTACCTCATGTCAATAGTAGTGAATGAGGATTTGGAACTTGAGCAACTTGATGTCAAGACTGCCTTCCTACACGGTGATCTTAAAGAGGAAACTTTCATGAGTCAACTAGAGGGATATGAGATTAAAGGAAAGGAATCATGGGTTTGCTTGCTGAAGAAATCTCTCTATGGACTCAAAAAGAGTCCTAGGCAGTGGAATCAGAAGTTCAACAACATCATGAACGAGATTGGGTTTAAAAGAAGCTCCCATGACAGTTTTGTTTACATCAAACAAGCATATGAAGGATCTTGGAGGAGCAAGGAAAATTCTGGGCATTGACATATACAGAGACAGAAAGACTGGTTCTTTAAGGCTGTCTCAAGAAGGATATCTGAAGAAGGTTCTAAGGAGTTACAACATGGAAGAAGCAAAGCCTGTTTACACTCCATTAGGAGCTCAATTCAAGCTAAGGTTAGAATATGAGGATGATTTAGACAGATATGCAGATTTTATGAACACAATTCCATGCTGTAATGCTGCTAGGAGTTTGATGTATTGTATGATAGGATCCAGGCCAGATTTAGCTTACACCGTGAGTATGGTGAGAAGGTTTATGGGCATGCCAACTAGGAATCATTGGAATGCAGTAAAATGGATTTTGAGATACATTAAAGGGTCATCAGGTCTGAGCTTAGAGTACAAGAAAGGAGTAGACTTCAAAATATACGGCTATTGTGATGCAGATTTTGCAGCTGAACTGGATTAAAGAAGATCTCCCACATGCTACACTTTCATCTCAGGAGGCTGTGTTAGTAGTTTCAAATCAACACTTCAAAGAGTTGTGGCTTTATCTACCACGAAGTCAGAGTATATAGCCATGAAAAGGCTACTAAGGAGACTATTAGGCTGAAAGGATTGAGTGAGGAGTTTGGTTACAAACATGAAAAGATTGAGATACTTTGTGATTCTTAAAGTTCTTTGGCACTGTCTAGAAACTATGTTCATCATGAAAGGTCTAAACACATGGCGGTTAAGATTAATTTTGTGAGATATCAAGTTGTAGATGGTGAAGTTGTAGTTTCAAAGGTACATACTAGTGATAATCCAGCATATATATTCACTAAAGTATTACCAACTAGCAAATTCAAGTACGTACTTGGTTTGCTAGGAGTCTCAGTTGAATAGAAGGAGAATAGAGTATGAGGATAGGAATTCACTAAGCATCAGAAGCTGGATTTACAACCAAGGTGGAGTTTGTCATATACAGATATCGGTTGGTTGATAAATTCAGAAGATAAATTAAAACTGGTTCTGATTTAGGAATTAGCTGATTAAATTGGTTTCATGTTTGGTTTAGGAATTACGACTGGTTTGTTTTGGTTATCTCATTAAAGGTTGAAGACGGTGTTGTTTTGTTGTTGAAGTTGAAATCAATATTGAAGAACATCAGGGAAAAGATTATGTTCAAGCTTTTAACGGATTTCAGTTAGTTGAATTTGAGCTCTATAAAAGGAGTTCGATATCGTCTTTTAATGGGTAATGCAAGGGTAGATTTTTTCGGTGAGTTAGAGAGAAATTGTTCTGTATTCAGGGTAGAAAACAAGAGAGAACAGAGAGTTTGGGGGTGTGAAATTCCGGTACACATTTCGACGAGTTTCTTGTTTTCTGATCAAGCTACGTTTAGTAGATTCTGGGAGTATCCTCGGTCCAGACGTAGGATTGCTTAATCGCAGTCTGAACTGGGTAACAAATTTGTGTGTGTTCTTTAGTTTATGCAAATTCTTTATTTCTCTGTTTTGCATTTCACTTGGTTGTGATAAGTTCAATTAGGTTGAGAACCTCTAGTTAGATTCAGGTCAATTCGCAAGAATCTTAAGATCTAGGATTTCTCTGGGAAATTTGAAAAAGGTCGTCTTTTTCCATTCGCGTGTGAAGATGATGGATCACCAGCACCGGTTCTGAGATCATCAAACCGGATAAGAAAGCCCAACCGCAAATTCGTTGATTTATCGGTTCAATTGGAGTTCTTTTTATGCACATGTTTTTTCTTTATGCAAATAACAGAAGGATTTAGTCTTCTTATTATTGAGGAAGAAACTATCTTTCCAATTTCCCATTTCCAAGTTGTAAGGAGTTGTACTCTATGATTTGTTTCTGGGTCTTCTATTTAAGTATATGAAAATGGCAGAGAAAAGGCATTCGATTTGCTAAAGTAATTTGTTCTTGTTCTATTGATTTGAGTTCTAAATCTGATCTCATCAGAAGATCGTTCGATCAAATAGCCAATAAAAAGCGAAGCTTTTGTACGAGAAACTTGAAGATTGTTAGGAATCAAACAAGAAGCTGTTTCCATGGCCACGTTGTGTGTGGTTTTTTCCATGCCTCTCTTCAGATTACACACTCTAGCTACAGTAAGTTTTCTCTGAGTGAAGATTTGAACTTTTCGTGGCCATATGATTCTGTCTTAT
The DNA here is from genome assembly GCA_900406425.1 of Iberis pinnata. NCBI lineage: Eukaryota > Viridiplantae > Streptophyta > Magnoliopsida > Brassicales > Brassicaceae > Iberis > Iberis pinnata. The sequence continues at coordinate 69,390 of OVBE01000035.1, read as the reverse complement.
CTAGTATTATTGTTAAATCCAAGTATAAATAAAAGGGAAAAGTCTTAGGTTAAAATTTGGGATGAATATCGACGAGGGTAAAATGAGAATATTTAAAATTAGTTAACCCACATTCGTTTCAAGTTAACGTAGCAGTTAAACTCATTAACGGAATTAAGAGACACTTGTAGTTTTGAATTGTTTGTAAATTAAACTGGCAAGGAAAAAAGTCTGAGTATTAAAATGGCAACGAAACAAGTTCGTGTATTAAACGGAAAAAAGTTAAAGAGTTTGTGTATTTTTAAAGTTTTCCCCTTAGTTTAGTGGTTTAACATAGATTAGACCTTAATGTTTCATAATTGTGTGATTATCTAAGAGATTGTTTTAATTGCATGATTAGGGAAATGATTAGTGCTACGAGAGTAGATTAGTCTATCTATGAAGATCTTAGACCAAAGATTAGCTTGAATAGTTAGCATTGAACATCACAAGATATCATTTGATAACCCGAATCAACAACCTATACCATTTGCATAGCTTTTTATCACTGAATTTAAGTTTACAATTTTAGTTGAATTTTGTTAATTTGGCCACTTTTGTTTATTTGAATATTATAAACCATCTTAACTATAATTTCTTAGACCAAACATGATTCTATTTGGACTAGTGTGTTGAGTGCATCTCTGAATTTTGATTGATCCTTAAGTATTGCAATTATATGAGTAGACTTAAGGTATTTGCCTAGATAAATTTATGCAAATTTTTGTTTATCACTAACCACAATAGACGTGATTTTTGTCAAGATAATTATCATGAGTGATGAGAAGCTGATTTTAAGGTTGATATTCCTACCATGGTGGAGTTTGTGGTGAAGAGCTGTTAGATTGGCTCATCACTGCTGATGAAACCTTTGAGTTCAAATAAGTACCCCCTAATCGACGAGCATCCTTAGCTTCGACGAAGTTTCGAGGACATGCAACTGTCTGGTGGAAACAAAAGAAGGCAACTCGTCTGCGCAATAACAAACTCCCAATTCAGTCATGGGAAAAACTTAAGAAGCACTTGAGACTCACGTTTTTGCCTCACAATTACGAACGAACTATATGAAGCTACAAAACATGAGACAAGGGAAATGCACAGTGGATGAATATGTAAAGGAATTTTTGTTACTGCTGGCACAAACTGATATCAATGATACACAATCTCAAATGGCATCTCATTATATCGGAGGTTTTCGACCATCTCTTCAAGCCTCTTTGGTTCACTTTTATCCTGCAACGATTGCTGAAGCTCATCGACGTGCCGCTACATTCGAACGACAACAAAAGTATTCATTATGGCCGTCTACACGTTTTCGCACCTCGGATCCACATATGGGTTCAACTTCTACGTCGCCTACAGATCAAGACGCACTGTGAAATTCCACTCGCTCACCTTTTCAAACTGATGATCAACCTCTGCGACGCTCGTCACGCCCAAATACCTTACGTTGTTACTCTTGTGGCGAACTTGGACATCGCCAAACCGATGGCCCCATCAAACTCTCCGTGGTTTATTTGCTGATGATGTGAATGAGGATAATGTTGATGTTTATGACTCTTTAGAAGTTGTGGAAGAGTCACATGATCCTCCTATCCAAGTTACAGTGGGTGACAAGGGTAACGCTTTAGTGTTACATCGCACTTTCCTTATACCTAAGCGTATGGATGAAAAATGGCTCGGCACTAATACTTTACGTCTGACTTGTAATATTCATGGAGTGTGCAATTTCATTATTGAATCTGGTAGTTTCATAATGTCATTCTAACGATGTCGTTGATCGATTACAACTTCAACGTGAATTGCATCCATCTCCCTACATCTTGGGTTGACTTAAAGAAAGGCGTTAATACAACAAGCTTTGGTGCCTTTTTCCATCATACCTTTTTATCGTGATCTCACGTATTGTGATATAGCTCATATGGACGTATGCCATCTTTTACTAGGAAGGCCTTGGAAATATGATCACCGAATCATTCACGATGAGCGCACCAATACTTATAGTCCATGACATTCAACATCACATCGATCTACCTTTAGTCCATGACATTCAACATCACATCGATCTCGTTCCTAGCTCTACTCTACCTAACCGTCCTCATTATCGCATGAGCCCGGTCGAACATGAGGAATTACGCCGTCAAGTTGAAGATCTTTTGATGAAAGGCTATATTCGGGAGAGTTTAAGTTCATGCCCCGTGCCAGCTCTTTTAATACCTAAAAAAGATGGGTCTTTGCAAATGTGTGTTGATAGTAGAGCGATCAACATAGTACATTACCGTTTTCCCATTCCCCGCTTAGACGACTTACTTGATCAAATCGGAGCAACCACTATCTTCTCCAAGATCAACTTAAAGAGCGGGTACCATCAAATACGAATTTGTGCTGGTGATGAATGGAAGACAGTGTTTAAGACTTGCAAAGGTCTTTTTAAATGGCTGGTCATGCCGTTTGGACTATCTAATGTACCTATTACCTTTATGCAAGTCCTGAACCAAGCTTTGCGTCCTTTCATCGGAAAGTTTGGCGTTGTCTACTTCGATGATATTCTCATCTTCAGCTCTACCTAGGAGACTCATCTACAACACTTACATGACGTTCTCAGCGTTCTTCGCCGTGAGAAATTTTTTACAGGTATAAAAAAGTGTGAATTTGCAATTCCATCGGTTCCTTTTCTTAGCTACATCGTCTCGGCAAAGGACCTCGAAGTGGACTCCTCCAAGATTGATGCGATGAAACCTTGGCCGCTTCCTTGTACAATCACGGAGGTACGCAACTTCCGTTGGTTGGCATCCTTTTATTGCAGATTCATTAGCCATTTCAGCTCCATTATGGCTCCGATTACTAGCTGCATGAAAGCCGGTAAGTTTGCTTGGACACCAGAGGGAACTGAAGCCTTTGACCACATTAAAACCAAGCTCACGGCGGCCCCATTCTATGTCTTTCAAACTTTGATGCAACATTTAAGATTCATAGTGATGCATCAAAGTTGGGAATTGGCACAATTTTAAGCTAAAATGGTAAGCCCATGGCTTATTTTAGTTAGAAGCTATCTGGTGCACGTCTGCGTTACTTATGATGTCGAGTTTTATGCGATAGTACAAGCTATCAAGCATTAAGGCCATTATCTTGTCCACCGAGAATTCATGTTATTCACGAATCATGATGCTTTGCGCTACTTAGAGTATCAGTCTAAAGTCTTAGCAAGACACGCCAGTTGGATCTCTTATTTACAACAATTCTCGTTCTCGATTTTTCATCAAGCAGGTACGTTGAATCGTGTTGCTGATGCTTTGAGTCATCGCCATGAAGTCCTCATGGTAATGCAAACCTCTATTATGGGGTTTGACTCTTTGTGTGATCTTTATGCCACCGACCCTTTCTTCGCGAAGAATTATGGTGATACAACTGATGGTCTATCTAGCGACTACTCTATTTAAGACAGTTTTCTTTTCAAAGGTCTTCGTCTTTGTGTTCCGGACTCTAGTCTCCGCTTGAAGCGTATCCTTGAAATTCATACTGAATGTCATGTAGAGATCGTACCGTTGACCTTGTTGCTCGCTCCTATTTTTGGCCGACACTTAGGTGTGATGTAGAGAGTTTTGTGTCTCAATGTTGGGTTTGTCAGAAATCTAAAGGAAAGACTACAAACGCAGGCTTGTACATGCCCTTACCCGTGCCTACTCAAACCTGGATGCATGTGAGAATGTACTCTTTCCTCGGTCATCTGCGAACACAACGCGGTAAAGATTCTAATTTGTTGTTGTCGATCATTTTTTGAAGATGTCCCACTTTATCGCTTGTAAAAAAAACGGATGCAGTGCTGGTTGCATGTTTATTTTTGTAAGGAAATTTACCGCCTCCATGGTCTCCCTACATCGATCATCTATGATTGTGACACTCGTTTCCTCAGCCATTTTTTACGATCTTTGTGGCGTCTGCTAGGCACTAGTCTCAACATGAGTACATCGTATCATCCTCAAACTGACGGTCAAACTGAAGTCACCAACTAGTCTTTGGGGAATCTTTCACGATGTTTGGTTGGTGATAATATAAAGTCTTGGGATAGTAAGTTGTGCCAGGCGGAATTTGCACATAATCATGCACTTAACCGCAAACTTGGTTTTTCTCCTTTTCATGTCGTTTATGGATTAATGCCTCATGCGCCTGTCGATTTGCTGTGGTTCCGGATTTAACGCGTCATCATGGTGATGCCGTGGACTTTGTTTCTAATCTTCAGAAGATTCTTTTTAAGGCTCACGACAATCTCGAGGTCAGTACGACGAAGTATAAAGCTGATGCGGATGTGAAGCACCGTGACAGTTTGTTTGTTCCCAGTGATTTGGTCTGGGTGGTTCTTACAAAAGACCATTTTGCACCAAGTGAATACAATAAGTTGAAGAGTCGTACTATTGGTCGAGTTGAGGTTCTGCAATGTATTAATCCGAATGTATATCGTGTTAAGCTCCCTTCTCGTATTCGCACCTCATATGTTTTCAATGGTCGATACCTTCTTCCTTTTCACGGTGATAATGACGTGCCAAATTGGGGACGAATCCTCTCCCACCTGGAGAGACTAATGCAGCATAGGAATAGCTTAATTATGCACTTACGTTGGCTTTTGTTTTTAACGCATGCATGTGAATTTCATGTGTTTGGTGTTTTGTTTTATGTGAATGTGATTATCACATGATTTCTTTATTTTCTTTATGCAATTTCTAGATTTCCTTGTAGATTTAGATTCAAAGTTTTCGAGACTATATAAAGTCATTAGTTTGTTTAGGTTTCATTTATTGACTTTTTGAATAAAAAAATTTGGTTTTTGAGACGATCTTCTAACGAGGAACGGTGAAGAGTATTAACAATCGAGCTATTCATGAAGTAGGGTGTAGAGTATACACAACTCTAATCACTAATTACCTTCCACCTCTCCATCAAAAACTTACATTTTCCTTGTTTCCATGTTGACACTCATTGCTCCTTTTTCCATTTTTTTTCTTCCTGTTTTGATACTCCTTGCTCTGCATGTTTCCTGCCTTATGATCCTTTTTCGTTAGCTTTTCATTTCCCAATTCCAAACTTTAATTGCTAGTGTCTTCATTCTTCCTCTTTTAGTATTAGTTTGTCACTCAAGCACTTTCCCCATCAACATGATAATCACCACTTGCAACACAGACAGAGTAACACATCATCTTAGAAACATGTAACCATGATTCTTGCAAAATAGGTTCAGGTTAAAAAGTGATCTCCCAAAATGAAATATGTCTAGCATAAGTCTGACATTACACAAAAAAACACTAAGTTTTTCCCCCCTAAACTGAGACTACTCCCCCTGAAACTAAGATCCAGTGTTCTAGGTGATCTGATAACAAAGATTCATCGTTGAATGATATGATCTTGCTCCCCCTGCTTAATTAACAATACTTAGTTAAAAACACGAGACAAGGAATACTTACCTAGACACACAAAATAATAAAGAATTTGAAGTGCATATAAACTGTGTGTCGATACCAAACACAGGCAGATAAATCATGTTATAAACTTACTCTGAAGATCATTTGCGGATCACAATGTTGAGCTTGCAGCAGATGAACAAAATCTTGGGATACATATTGTACAAAATCAAACCGTGTGATGGACTCATGTAACCAGTGTTTTCTGAATGCATTTAATTGGAGTAGCAGCAGGTCATTGGTCAAACCTTGAACTCGAGATTTACTCTCCGCATCATCAATATCAAGAAGACCAAAAACAGTTGATATATGCAGGTGAAAGCCATAGGTATGACCAGGAACCCAGACTGCAATACAAATAATGGCTTAAGGGTCACATCAATTGAACAGTCACAATCGTAGTAGATCAGAGTTCTTGCCGATTCATGTTCCCAAATGACACGCATGAGCTTGAGAAGGAGACCGGGCCCATATAAACATGGAGCAACAACTTAATTGTGACTAGTTGATACCTCTGTTAGATAGGTTGCATAGCATTGGTCTTGGTTCGTTTCATGCTCTGTTTGTTTTTGGTTTGTGTTCACTGGACTCTTTGATCTTTGATTAAGCTTCTTGTATTTGGACAGCTCGGTTTTTAGTATAATACAGATGAAAAAAAAAAGATAAAGATTTGTTGAGAGTTTATAGCTGTTTGTTAAACCTAAAATCACATGTAAGTCATAGATGATGCTTCATTTAGTGGTGGAGATCAATGACCAAATGGTGAACAATGAATGAATCTCGTCAATATTTTGGTATAGAAATAATTAGTTATAAATCTAATGTTTGTTTGGTTACAAAATTGGTGAGTGCTTTTGCCCTCATTGTTATATAAAATTCAGACAGGATTTTGTGACCAGCCAGGTGGATCTCTGCTCGAGACAACATTAGGCATTGTTCTGACATTAATATCAAGTGGATAAAACCGGTGTTGAATGTCGAGTTCGAGGAGGATCTTGACAACTTCTTCAACCAACACAGATCTTCTTGTCCATCTCTCAGCCATATCTTGGAAATTAATCCTGTGACATGGCCAAATTGCTAGCCTTACTATGTTCAAACTTTCCACATCTTTTACAACGATTTTAGCTGTTGGGTACCAATACTCTGGCTTGTTGTCTATGTAGCTACATTGCCAATATAAAAAGAATCAGCAAATTCGCAAAAGCATAGTATTAAAATGTAAGTAAGTGCCTCATGGCCAGTCAAAGATGGTGTCCCGTTTTAGACTCATTAGAAAATCTTGTGAGTGGTATATTCGACGATACTGAATAGGGATTAAGGGTCTCGGTCCACAACTCTTCTTAGCTTACCAATAAAAGAAATGTAAGTAAGGGTTTTGATATTTACTTTGATATTCTCTGGTTGATCATTGTGATCTTCTCTGGAGGAGTAGTAATATGGACACAGAACTCAATTGCATCTCCCATGTCCGGACTACGATAATAATTGTTGATTGATTTCTGCCATAGAAGACAATTCGGATACATAATCTTAAGATTGTCATATCTCAAGAACACTGTTGTTAGTATGTTCATCTCCTCCACCACCAACTGGATTCATTTAACCTCTTGTTAGCCAATGATCAAAGATTCAGGTGAATACATTGCGAAAAGCGCACATGTTGGATTATTTACCTGTACATCATCAATCTCACACCGATCACCAACATCGTAAGGGTGCACAATGAACAAGAAGATGATGGATTCAAAGACGGTTTTGACTGTGTTCCCAAAGATGAAGGCCAAGAGTACAACTTGTGAACTCACAAAGAGAAGTACTTTGGAAGATGCAATTTCAAGAAGGACAAGCCATATGATTATTATGACAATAGCAGTGACAATATTAACCATGTGATGAAGCTTGTTCACAGCTGTTTTGGTGTCGTTGAGTGTCAGTGCAAGAGCTCTTCGCTCTCTGAAAGCATTCACCTAATAAAAGTCAACAACATAATAATAAATATATATAAGGGTGGGCAAAAAACTCAAACCAACCCAACCAAATTCAAACCGACCCTAACTAAACGATATCTTATGCATAAACCAATCGGTTATAATTTTTCAACTCATATGGTTTGGTTCAGTGTGGTTTTAAATCAAACCGAGCCAATAACCCAATGTGTTGTTTTAAATAATAGGATGAAGTAATATATTAGTTATAATAAATTACCTATAAATTAACATAACCACAAGTTATTAAATAAATCTTAAATGTCTATAAATTACATTTTTATGTTTTTCATTTAATAATTGATTCATACATTGCACAAGATTCATACTTCATATTTAGATGAAAAAAGAATCTACAACAAATTAGACTATGTCCAAACCTATTTAACTGAAATCGAATACCAACAAAATCAGACTAACTTTGGTTGAGTTTGGTTACGGTTTTTCTAAATAGAAAAACATAAACCAAACTGAACCCAAACGGAACCCAAAATTAAAATTGAACCGCAAAAATAATAAGGTCAATGTAGATTGTAGGGTAAAAAATTACCAGCCAGTTCTTTAAGGCTCCTTTGCTTATCATTCTCATCTCTGGTGCACTTTCGAAGAGACTCATTGTCTTCATTGCCTCATCTTCTCGCAGAAATCTAATCAAATCTTCCAAGTAAATGTGCCTTTTTTGTCATTAAGATCATACAAAGTTTATTAGTGAAAACTCAAGATAAAGTTAAGAAGGAAACTATAGAGAGAGTACTTACTTCGAGCCACGTTGAGCTACGTTCTTGAAAATCTTTCTTGCAGCTGCTTTAGCTTCTTTTTCACTTCGAATCTGTCTAGCGGATTCATCTTCGTATGTGTTATCAAGCATCTGTTCGTCCAATGTTGTAAGAGAAACATGTCTCACAATCTTCATAAGTCTCTTCATGTTCCAAGCTGAGATGTTCTTATGATTCAACCTGTGAAGATGTTCCATACTGATTCCATTATCATTTGCTGTTTTCGGTATAATCGGTGAAAGCTTAGGATTCAACACCCTCTCGGTTTTAGCTGGTGGAAACGCAGCCGCGCAAAGTTCAGGTGGTAAATTAGCACCAGCGTTTTGCATCTTAAAAATCTCTTCTTGTGTTCTCTCTTCTTCTTCCTCAATCCTACTCATCTCAATCATTGGAGGACCAGATAACGTCTCAATCACGTATTGGTTAAATAACGCTTCTTGAATCCGATCAAAGTATGTACTAACATGGAACGAAGAAGCTAGAACTTTAACCACTAATGTCTTGATTAACCACAATATAGTACTTAACAAGAAACAAACCAAGATCTTGGTTACGTAAGGAAGAAACTTGCTTCTTGTTTCTCGTTTTACTTTCTTGTCGAACAAGAAATGCCACGCGAGAAGGACGAGACCTAGCCAGAGACAGTTTTGGACAGCTCTTCGAACACCATAGACAAAATAAAGAACCCTTTTTCTTAAAAGGAAGTTTCTTTCGATGAAGAAGACAATGATTTTGATTCCCCAACCAGAAACTAGCCTCCCACATATAAGAACAAGTAAGAACACTTCCCATTTCCATAAATGTAGGTTCCAAACCCTAACTATTTTCCAAGAATGAATCGATAAACTACAAGCTAATGCAGCTATGATAGCGATTAAGCTAAGCCATTGAAGTAATGTTATAGCATCAAGCTTCCTTTTTCTATACTCATCTGGTACATCTTCATCTGCTAATGGATCATCTTCTTCTTCAATATCACCAAGTAAACCGGATTTTAATTGACCTGATCTCCAGCCCGAATTATAAGGAGTCTCTTCTTGATCTTGTAGCCTTGATCTTGTCTTAACTCTTGAAATAAGCTCTGATTTCCTCTGAAACGACATGTTAGAAGTACATCTCACAACTTCGTCCTCTTGTTGTTGACTCTCTTGATTAGTCCACAATGTAGCTGTGGAGTTAGATGAATGAGACGATGAAGAAGCGGCAAAATTTGTATTAGGAGTACCACGAACGTTGAAAGAGACTCGTAACTCTCTTGATGCATCGAGTGATGTTTGAGTATGGTGACTTATGTCTTGATCCACATCGAGTGTGATCTCTTCATTTGGTCCCACCCATTGTTGTTGCATTGATTCTCCCGTCATTTTGGTTGGAGATTCTTCTAAAGGCGGTTCCTTTCCTCCTCCACCATTTGCAAAATCGAAACTTCCGCTCAATCTCTCGTTTTTACGATTGATAATGACTGGATCCTTGACGCTTGTATTGTCTTGCCAGAAATTGTAGCTGGAGTCACGTTCCACCGGTGCATTACGGCCACCGTCGAGGCTAGAACGAGAGCTTTCGGTTGTATGGTTGTCGACGACCATATTGGTGAATTGATCATCGGAATGGTGATCTCGGACTCGCCCTCGCCGTGCTTTGATCTTCTTCGGGACTTTGGATTTGTATATACGACGAGCTATGCGATTTGAAGGAATTTCTGAAATCCATTGTGAAAGTATTTTTTTAATAGAAATAATAATAATGAAGAGACAAATTACGATCTTTTAGAAAAGGAAACATAAACTTCGGCGGTTGTTATGATGCATGGTACAAACTTTTTTTTTTTTTAGGGTTAAGGCTTACCAGTGCTACATGTTAATTAATCATGTTAGCACTTAGCATTCGTGTTCAGAATTAAACCAAGTTTCTAATCTTGTAAACAACTACAATAACACTCAAGAACAATGTCAATCAAAGTTAGAAAGAAGTTAGTATGATATATGCTAAAAACATAAATTAAAGGACACAAGAGAAATTTAACATGTTTAGCCATTGATGACAACCTACTCACACCGGGATCGCCCTGGAAAATCCAATAGCTCCGATTTAGAATCAAGTTACAATCATAGCTCCAAGAAAACAAGATAGAACACTAGTGACAGATGATTGAATAAGTGCCTAAACTAACTCAACCTAAGCTAACAAAATTAGTTACTCTCAGTTACACAAGCTAACGAACTTAGCTCACGCCAAACGGAAGCTCACTTGAAGAAGACGTTGAGTGCAAGTTGACTTCGGAGCTGGACATACTTATTGTTTAGCTAAGCCCTATAAAAAAATAGAACTAGCCCCGAAACCATTTTCATTTAATTCAACAAAACTCCACCAAAATGTGCTTCTAATTTCTACAAGTTTCCAACTTCACTATCTTTACTTGACACTTCAACTAGGTTCATCAGCTGCGGTCCCGGATCCCTTCTGCTTCTACTCAGAGTACACCTAAAGCATACTCAATGTCAACGCTTCAGACACTTTCCCAACATGGAACACTTTTGTAAAAATATATATGCCGAATTGTAAAGTGTTGAGATCTTCACATTTACCACTTCATCTCTAATTTGATCTCTAACATAATGGAACTTCACAACCACATGTTTGGCCCTTTCATGAAAATATTTCAACATCAGCTTGATCATATTTTGAGTTCCTTTGTGAAGTTCTTTAGCCAATTTGCTTCTTTAACAGCCTCATATAAGGAAATGTATTATGACTCTCTGGTTGACAATGCCACTACCTTTTGAAGTCTTGACTTACAACTTATTGTTTTACCTCCCATTGTGAAAACAAAACTCATGATAGACCTCCTTCTATCTAAATCAGAAGCATAATCCGCATCACAAAAACCTTGAACCTTAGGCTATTTCCCTTTCTTGAAAACCAGTTTTGTTCCCGTAGATCCTCTAAGGTATCTCAGAATCCACTTGATTGCAAGCCAGTGATCCTTTATCGGTGATGCCTGATATCACTCGATTTTAATGATTTTTAGTGGGTAGTTATACTTGCTATTTGGCATTATTCGAGTGTTTTCCTTGTAGTTTTGGCATATTTTTAGGTTTTTAGGTGTTTGGGACGTTTTGGAGCAAAAAGATGGATTTGTGCACAAAATGAATGCAAATTGGCATATGCAGATGCAAAATCCGTCATAAGGGTCAAAAGTTTACCAATTCTTGAAGATGTTCCCGCAGATGGATTGATCTAAAATTTTGACACAAGATAGCCACGTGAGTTAGCTTTCATATGAAAGTTTTATGAGGTCAATCCATTGGATCAACCAAGAATTATGGCGATTTTTCTGAAGACTAGTCAAACTGTCTCGCATAAGAAGCATGTGCAGAAAGTGTGAAAATCGATCGATCGATCCAGGGAGGGATCGATCGATCGATCGATCCAGGGAGGGATCCATCGATCCATACCTCCTGTAAAATTAGCTAAAAATAGATCGATCAATCCATAAATGGATCGATGGATCCGTGCACCCAAAAATCACAAAAAATCATTCAAAATTACAATATTTCCCACAATACTCATCAAGACTTTTCCTTATTGGTTTTATTTTATTTTTCCTTGTTTTTAGCACTATAAAATCCTTAGGCTTAGGTTTTTTTACGATTCCAACCTTTTGGAGAAGAATTCTGAACTCTTTTCTTTTTAATATATTGATTTGGTTTTTGAATGTGTTCTTTTCTGATTATGATTTGTGTTTACTTTTCAATGTATGAGTAGTTCACTTGTTAGGTTTTAGGGTTTCTCCCAGAGAAACCAGGTTAATTGTTAGGGTTTGATATAATGGATTGAAATGGTTAGGTTCTCAGTCTAGATTGTTATTAATGCATGAATGAAATTGGCCATCTAGTTCATTGATTTTAGATTGATAAACACAAAGGGATTTGGTTTAGAGATCTAAACTAGTTTAAATGAGTAAGTGCCTTTGCTAGCGGGAGTATTGTCTTAGGGGCTTATGAACATACTGAATCTGAATTGAAAAGCATGTTTGAATTATCTAAATACGGCGAGATTTTATCTTTAGTGATTCGAACATAGGGATCTAATACTTCGGGAGGAGATTACTCTAGCTTTTGTCTTTTGAGTTGGGAACTATTTTTTTTTTTATAAATCCTGCATGTCAACCTTGACCTTTAACCTGAAGACCTGTAGAATTCCCTATTGCCTAGTGTTGTCATTATTTGCTTTACAGTCGTTTTTACTTTATCGTTATTGCTATTTTCTAATCAACACCATCTTTTAAATCTGTTCCTAGCTTGATTCGATTTTAAACTGAGAGTCATACATTCATGGTCTCTGTGGATTCGATCCCTCATATACTATTGCGTTTGTTGTGCACGTGCAGTGAATATATTTGGGTTAAAACCCGCGTGTATCAATGCCATATATCTTCTCACAACTCCTATAGTATAGGCCAAATCAAGCCTTGTTGCTATCATAATATACACAATGCTTCTATCGCATTTGCATATGGAATTGTCTTCATTTAGCGAGCATGTTCATTCAACTGTTGTTATATGGCTGCATGTAGCTTGAAGTGTGCTCCCAAAGGCGGTATAACTAGTTTGGTCTCATTCATATTAAAGACATTTAGGACTTTCTCTACATAGCTTGTCTGAGACAACTCTAAAACACCTTATGCTATGTTTATCTTTATGTCCATTCCAAGTATCTTCTTAGCTTGACCCAATCTTTCATTTCAAAGACTGGCTTGAGTTTACCTTTGAACATATGTATTTCCAGTTTATACAAAGAGACAATTAGCTTATCATCCATATATAATAGAAAATAATATATGACCCTTCATCAATCTTCTTGATATACACAACCATCATAATCGCTTTTGACAAAATTAGCTTCCGTCAGTTGATTAAACTTGGTATTCCACTGTCTTGGACTCTGTTTGAGTTCATACAACGATTTCGTTAGTAAACAGACCCAATCTACTCTCCCCCTTAATAACATAACCTTCAGGTTGCTTCATATAAATAGCTTCTTCAAGCTCTCCATGTAGAAGAACTGTTTAAACAAAACGTTAAGTTTCTCTAGTTCTAAGTCTTCATTTGCCACATTAGAGAGCATGAGTCTGTTTGAGACATGCTTGACTAAATGGAAAAAATTTTCATGATTAAGAATAGCCCTTGGCAACCAATCTTGCTTTATATCTTGGTTTTTCTACACCACGAATTCCTTCTTCGTATTTGAATACTCATTTACACCCAATGACTTTGATCTTTTGACCTTTTGGTATTTTAACCAACTCCCATGTGTGATTCCTTGAGATTGAGTCCATTTCTTCGTATGTGCCACTTTTCCATTTCTCCCAGTCCTTATCCCTAACAGCTTCCTTGTAATCTATTGGCTCTCTTTGTGATCCTTCTTCTGTTGTAAGCATCAGGTGAGATACCGACTGATTTTCTTCATACTTAGATGGTCTTCTTATTTCTCTTCTAGGTCAATCTCTGGCATAGACATAGGTTTCTTGACTTGGCAGTTCATGCTCAATGAATTCTTGACTTTACGCCTATGGTTCATATTTAGAGTCTGATTCATCTGGTAGATTTGTGTCAGATACATTTATTTCTTGTGATTTCTTCATTTCAAACTTCACCACACCAGATTTGCCCTTTTCCGCCTATTGATTATGCTTATACATAATATGTTTTTTAAAATAATATTTCTACTTAGTATGCATTTTCTCTCATCTATTAACCAAATTTTGTATCCTTAACCCCACTAGGATATCCTAAGAATACCTCATTCCTAGCTCTAAATTCCAATTTACCATCATCTGTGTGAATATAAACTAAACAACAAAATCTCTTAAGGTCAGTATAGTCAGGTTTACATCTATACCACACTTCATTAGGTATCTTACATTCTATTGTTGTGGAAGGTGATTTGTTAATGAGATGAATGGTTGTAGCAGCTGCTTCAGCCTAAAATATTTTTGGCAATCCAGATTCATTTAACATGCGTCTTTCTTTGTCCATGATTGTTCTATTCATCCTCTCAGCAACTCCATTTTGCTGTGGGGGTATACGCTGTCTTGTGTCTAAAAATTTCTTATTCCCTGCATATATTATCAAATTGTTGATTACAAAATTCGAGGCCATTGTCTTACCTCAACTTTTGGTTTTTCTTCCTGTTTGATTTTCAATCATTATTCTCCCATCATTGAACTGAGCATAAGCTTCAACTTTGTTCTTCAGAAACTGAATCCATACTTTCCTGCTACAATCATAAGTAAAGCCCCATAAATTTGTATGTATGTAATCTAAACGATATTTTGATGTATGTTATCTTGGCGTGAACTTCAATATGTGTGTTTTCTCAAATATGTTATCTTCATAGTAGTGCAAGCTATTGATTCCTTTTAAGTCTATCAACCCATTCTACATGAGTATTTTCATCTCCTTTTGGCTCATATGACCAAGTTTGTTGTGCCAGAGATGTGTTGTCTCATCTGTCACTTTGTTCACTTGAGTTGTTTCCTTCTGTTGGTGCCTTTTATATCTTAGGAAGTACAATGAGCCTTTTCTTTGACCTTGAATTGTTCTTTCATTTCTGACAATCTTCATTATTCCATTTTCTGACCCATTGTTGCATCCTTGAGCTTCTAAAGTACCTAGAGAAATCAAGTTTCTCTTGATATTACGTATGTATCTTACCTTGGTTAAGATGACTTCAGATCCATCCAAGAATGTCAATATTGCTGATAATAGTACATCTTCAAAGGTAAGATTTTTGTTGTTGTTGTCTCTCATTCCATCAAATGCATGCATGCAGAAGTTTCATTAACAACATTAAAGCTAGATCTTCTTGCCCATCTCACAACCAACGTTTTCAAGATTTGCTATGATCTTTAGAAATTTATCAATACTCTTGTCCATTAATGCTTTTTATGAGATTTTAAATCCATTTCTCCTTTCGATTCAATCTAATGGTGAATACTTAATCAGATACACTGGAAATGATTTTCGTAGGCGAATCATATAGGGGGGGAGTGCGACCGCCCTGGTGCCCCGATCTGTGTTCTATTAATTTAACGGTCCATATTTTATGATTTTTGAAAAATTAGATATATAATTTTCAAATTGTAAGGTTTTTGAATAGATTTTACGATTGAATTTAACACATAGATTAATTTAATAATTTTTTTATAAATAAAATAAAAGGCCAAAAATTATATTTTTTTTTCCGTGGGGCCATAATATTTTTGAGCCGATCTTGATGATTGTGCTTCTTGCCTTCTTTATGATTTCAAGAAGCGCTTCATCTGCAATCTTTTTCTTCGATTCAACTGGATCTTCTTCATCCTTGTTCTTGGTCGACTCAGTATCCTCTTACAGAGCCTTAGATAGTCCCAATATCTCCAAATATGCTATTATCTTTTCTTTCCATAAATTGTAGTCTCTAGTTCCATTGAACTTCTCAACTTCAATCTTTGCAGATGCCATCTTCAAGAGAGTTTCTTATCTTCGATCGACTTTACCTAACCGAAACCCAAAATTTGAACCGAAACTGAACCAAAAAACCAAAACCGTAACCGAAAAGTTCTTCCAAATAACCCAAACGGTTCCTATATATCTCTATCCGAAAAACTGAATCTGAACCTGAACCGAACCGATACCCGAAAGTATAACAAAAAAATTTGTATATATAAGACTATATATGTAATTGTGATCGGATAGTTAAGATTTCAATTAGAAAAATAGATTTTTAGTAAGGTAAATAGGATATTTTTGGGGATTTTTTCAATATTTTGGATTTTTGATTCGATTAACTTAGATCTTAGTTCGGATAATCTAGATTTTTTACGGATACTTTGGAGTTTCAGTTCCATTTCGGATCCTAATAAAAATGAAAAAACCGATCTGAACCCGAATGGATCTGAACCAGATTCGAATCAAATTTTTAAATAACCCATCAGTTCTTATATGCCACTAACCAAATTATTCAAAATCCAAATTATCCGAATCGAACCCGAACCGAAAACCGAGCGCCCACCCCTAACTTATTGTTTAACTCAGCCCAATCAAAAATAGATCTAGCCCATAAACCCATTTTCATTTAATCCAACAAGTTGTCAGCGATTAGTATACATGTTATTCATTTTGCAGCCGCTAGCGGTTTATCGTTTGTGATAGATCATTGTGTTTTTCTTTTCACAATCGCAGCAGTGGTTTTTAATTCAACATTTCAGAAAATATATATATGAAATTTAGAATTTGAAAATTAAATATATAATCTAATAAATTAATTCAATATTTTTTACTGCAATATATGGCACGTATATCTCCATTTTGCCCCTAAACTCGAACACGTGTTGGTTATCTGGTGAACTGTCTGAGATGGACACCGCGAATGAGTATATTGAGAAAATACCTCTAGAAAAATGTAGTCAAGTTATAGAGGAATGGGAAGATAGATTGGGACTGAGTAAGCTTCAAGAATTTCCAAGCAAAAAAAGCAATTCAAGAGGTGGTGGATAGAGCTGCATTTGGTGAATGCTTTCGTTATATAACGGAAAAGTCAGATCGAAAACGATTGGTTGTGAAATGTTGTGTAGCAAGCTGTCAATGGGGTTTGCGAGCTTCAAGGATTCCAAAGACTGAAATATTTTCTATTAGGAGGTATATGGGTGTGCATACATGTTCTCGGACTAGTCAAAGCCAGATCAGCAAGAGCAAGAGGAGAGGCTCAGCGGATTTAGTTGCATCTTTTTTGAATGATGAATATCCTTAGGAAAAGTGAAAACTCCTATTCTGAGCGATATCATGGATCTTCTACAGCTAAAAGTTGGAGTAAAAATATCCTACTCCACAGNGAGCAAGTCAATCCAGAGACAAAAACATGTGTGGAGTTGGATGAGGCAGGTAAGTTCAAGTACCTTTTCATAGCGTTGGGAGCTTGTATTGAAGGGTTTGCGGTCATGGGGAAAGTAATAGTTGTGGATGCAACATTTTTGAAAAACGGGTATGGTGCTTTACTAGTATTTGCTAAAGCTCAGGACCCTAATCGTCACCATTATCCCCTCGCTATTGGTGTACTAGATGGTGAGAACAAATCTAGTTGGACATGGTTTTTCGAGATGCTCAGAAGTGTTATAGCAGACTCTTCGGAATTAGTTTTTATGAGTGATAGAAACCAAAGCCTCATCACGGCAATAGCAACTGTTTTTCCACAAGCTCACCATGGACAATGTATATGACATTTGTCCCAGAACGTAAAAGAGCATGCTTGTAACACCAAAAAAGCCATAGTCATATGGAGATTTATGGAGTTAGCTAGATGTTACACGGTGGCTGAGTTCCAGTATGCCTATGCATCTTTTAAGGCAAGATATCCTTCCGCGTACAAGTACGTCGAGGAGCAAACTGAGAAAGACACTTGGGCAAGGGTTTATTTTCCTCGTGACAGATACAACTTGGACACTAGCAACAGTGTGGAGTCAATGAACATCATGTTTAAGGACGCTAGAAGGTATGCCTTAATACCAATGTTTGATACAATCATCAAAAAATTCTTTGACTGGTTTAACGAGCATTGAAGGACGTGGTGTCTGGATCGTTTGATACCAAACTGGTTCCTCTTCTTGAGATCCACCTGCATAACATATGGGCCAAAGCTGATACAACACCAGTGCGTGAGCTAAATAGTTATGAGCTTGAGTTCAAGGTAACAGACATAGAAGATGGAAAGATTTATTCGGTGAACTTGAGAGCGAAGAGTTGTACTTGCAAGGTATATGATTATGAAAAGTATCCTCGTGTGCATGGACTTGCAGCTTATTTACATTTACGTGATGCTGTTCTCGATTGTCGACGAGAAGGTAATATAGAGTACAATGAGTTATGCTCAAAATATTACTGGGCAGAACTTTGGGCACTGGCTTATTACAAGCCAATTTATTATGTGCCTGACATGTGTGTTTGGTATGTACCATACTACATCAGAGAGATTAAGATCATACCTCCATATCGCGTCAAGAGGAAGGAGAGGAAACATGATAAGAGGAAGCCATCGGTTGGAGAACGGCATAAAAGGACACAAAACAAAAGGCGAGCAAGACAGAATTTTGGTTTCAATTGGTTGTTTTTTGGAAGGCATAATTACCCTAGTGAATGAAACTGCGATTGTATTGTTGTGGTTTTGGCTTAAGTAAAACTATGTAAAACTATGTCATACTATGTATTACTAGTATGTTTGGATTTTTCCTTATGTTAGTTCATTGATTGAGTATTGGTGAGTAAAAAAATCATATTAAAATTTTATTATCACTCATGCTCTTGGTGAAATAATTAAGTAATGAAATAACGTATATGATAAAATCATATTAAACTTTTATTATAACTTTTTGTTTCAACATTTCTTTTACAAATTTTATTGTCTTTCCAAGAACATTTTCTTATAACGAACAACTTCTAAAGGACTATTATACAAAAAGATGATTTCGAACATATTTTTTGACTAATCACGTATGATAACATGGGCATAACAAAAAAAGAAAAGTAAAACTAGATTAACAAATTAATTTTATAAGTAATACTGGAAACATTTAAAATCATGAAAAGTACAACTATGAAGAACATTGGTAAAACCATAAACTTTTGTAATACTAAGTGTAATATTTTAGAGGGAAAATGAAAAATATATTTTCCGCCCAAACGAAAAAACTAAAATATTTATCTCTTGTTTGGTCAAAAAAGCAGATTCTTCTGTTTGGTCACAAAAGCTGATTCTCCTGTTTGGTCAAAAAAGCAGATTCCCCTCGACTCTAGTGCCCTGACTACCCTAACTCTCACTAATTTATTCTATTGAAATCCTCTCTCTTACTCACACCATTCATTCACACAACTCTCTCTCTTCCTCCTTTAACTTTCTCTCTGCTTATTCATTCTCAATTTCATTTTTTCCTTGTGCTTCATGGATCTGTGGGAGGAGAAACAGGAGAGACAGGAGAGACGAGCAGTGATGAAGGCTATTGAACACGCCGATATGGTAATGTTCACCACCAATGCACAGTACGGGATTCCAAGACGTTGTCCATGTGGGGGAGAAATCAAAGAGGAAACCTCTCCAATTCCAATGTATCGACATGATTTTGATACCTTACCTGGGAGTAGGTAGTTCACCTGCAACAAGTACAAGGTAATAGTAAAACTATGCAAAACTGTGAGAAACTTCGTAAAACTGTAAAACTGAGTAAAACTTTGCAAACCTAAGTAAAACTGTGTTGAACATGCAGGACGATGGGCTACACATTCGTTAGCCATGGGCTTTTGCTGTTCAGAAGGAAGTTCAAATGTTAAATATGAAGGTGAAGGATATGGTTGAAGAGATTGCGAAGCTCAAGGCGCTTATTGCTGGACCTCATCCATGAGAGATTCTCCATTCTCACTTTGTTTGGTAGTTCTATGTTTGTTTAAGGCTGGACCTCATCTGTGTTTTTTAAGTGTTAAAACTCATCACTTCTAATTTATCTTTGCTTCTACCTATTGGTAAAAGTTTGATTTTCATACTGAGTAACACTGCGTAAAACCTTGAAAAAATGAGTAAAACTGAGGGGAAACAGAGTAAAACTGCGTAAATCTGTGTAAAATTGAGTAAAATTGCGTAAAACTGAGTTTAATTTGTTTGTCACTTGTATGTTTGTTTGTTAAGCCATGAGTGTATATGTTAAAATTTATGTTATGTTCTAATCTAATTACTTATGAGTCCAACATTTGTCTACTTCCAAAATAAAATGTACCATAATCCTCCATCATTTGTCTACTTCCAAAAAAAAAAAAGAAAGGAACATCTCCTTAAACAAATTCTTCACTTTCTTCTATCCTTCCTTCTTCACTTCATTCTTCATGTCTTTCTTCCTTTCTGTTTTCCTCCTGCTTCCTTTACAAACGCTTCAATCGGAACCAACCTCCCATCCAATTGGTCCACCTTCTTCTCAACTCTCTTCATCACTGTCATCATTTTCTTCAAGGTTTTCATAACCTCGCCCACTTGCTCAGCTCCCTGAACTGCATCTTGGCCCTCTGCCCTATCTTCTGTGGGTTCGTCCTCTTTTTCCCGCACCGCAATATCTTTATCGAACATGTCTTTTAAAAAGACTGATTTTCCTGAGGCTCCATCATCCAAATTCTTTTTCCAACTGTCCACTACTATATTAGGTTCATCAACATCATCTTCCTCTTCCATAATGTCATCCAACAAAAAAATCATCACCACGATATTTGATGGAGATGAAGCTGTGAATTTCTTGTAAAAAATGATAATATTAGTGAGTAAGTTAGCAAAGTTTTACGAAGTTCTACCTTAGTGAACTTAAAGTCTCGTGACCAAGTTCCTTATAGATCTCAGAAAGTGACAGCCCTTTCATTCCATTTGGTTTCCATGTCGACTTGCACATCGTCAGACATAAATCATTATCTCCTTCCACGTGTTCTCTAAACAAATTTCCTAGCTTAGGAATCGCCTCAAATGCAAGAATCTACAAAACAGAACATTTCATTTTATAAAACAGTCACTGCTCAACAATAATAATAATGTCATTTTTTGAGCAAACTTACCTCCAATGGGACACAAAAACCGGGTATTGGCCATAGTGGAGTACTATCTTTTACCAGGACTACGCTATTAAAATGGTCCATGGTGTGACTGATCTCTTTCAGCATGTACTCAAATCAGTATCTCCCCCATGGAAAGGTTTGGCAAAAATCTAGATCATCAACGGCTCGCTGGAAAAAATCCAAAACATTATTGGCTCCTTTTTCAACTTTTTTCTGAGCGCAAATGACACTCCCTAAAAAGAAAAGAACTGTCATCTTCAGTCTATCTTTTTGAGGACCCATCCTTGAAATGACTTTGCACAAACTTTTTCTCACCAACATCTTTATAGCCTAAAGGATAGTTGTGACAATCAAGTTCTGATAACAAAGCGTGTTCCCTTAACCTATAACGGATGGGAACACCATTGACGATGAGCCATACTTCTTTCTTCCTATTGATTTCAACTGTGCTCACCAATAACATCCACATGGCTTGAACCTTGTGGTTTTTTTCTCTTTTCATGTGGAATATGTGTTCGAATTAAGGATGCTCCTCAAACCACTTCCTCTCGATGTTGGACAACTTTGGTTGAAGCTTTTCAAGGGTTGTAATTGCATCATATATCATGCACCTCCCTTCATTTGTTTCTTATACTCCGATGGAAGAAAGAACATTCTCAAAGGTTTGATTGCCTCAACTACCTGCAAGTCAATAAAATTTACAAGATGTATGATCCAGTAATACAAAGTATTCCTACTATTTTACCTAGTATTACTCAATATTCTTTGAAACCAAGAAGTGGATGATGATTTAGATAGTGATGATGAATGTTCTTATGTGACAGATGATGGTGAAGACAATATGGTTGTAGACTAGTCTAATGTAATGAGTCTTTTATTCTTGCTTTTGACATTTGTAATTTGAAAATAATTTATGATTTTATAAAATTTTAGAAACTCAACTTATTTTATTTGTATTCTAATTTCAATTCAGATAATATGATAAATTAATTAAAATACAATAATAAAAAACAATATGAATATTTACTAAATACCAATAGTACATTTACGTTGCCATGTTACTGTAATTAACTGCTATGAAATAAACATAATCATAATAAAAACCACTGCTATGAAAACAGAAATTTAAAAGCTATTATGTCATTTACTTATATCGTAAAACCTGCGCTATTGTAAAAATTTATTATGGCGCATGAAAAAGTGCTATTGTTAAAATAATAAACATAGCGTAACTTTAAATCACTATGTAACGTTCCAGAGCTACTATCGCGGGACATCTCAGAGTGCTGTATGCAACGCTATGGATGAGCGTTTATCGACCGCTAATAAAAGTCTGATTTCTTGTAGTGCTACGTTTTTGAAAGTGGGTGTTTGCCCAAATATAAAGTGTTTATGTAGTTCTCAAAAATAATTAGTTTTTTACCAATATACTGTTTCCTGTTATAAGTGAATCTTGGACTATAATTATCGTTTACCCATAGTGTATCTTTCACACTGAAAATCTATCTCTCTCTAAAATATATCTGCAAAATATTTTACATCATGACTTCTTCGATTACAACTGCAGAATCCTGTATCACAAGAAGATCACTGACACCCGAATCAGAACAGGAGAAGAGAGTCATTCTCAAGCTCATCGACAAGAAGATATACTTCGTCTTTTTCTAACCTAAATTTATTTAAACAAAATAACATTAGTCTAATTATGTTTTCAAAAAGTACCACAAAAAGTTATATTTCCAAAAATACAACGAAACTTGAAAAAGCTTTAAAACTTCAAATTTAAACCCTAAAACCTCAAAAGTCAAAAATTATCCCTATCCCCTTCAAAAATAAACCGTAAACTCTATTTAGAGAATCACTACCCAAAATTTTAAATTGTACACCTTTAAAATTTACTTTTTATTTTTGTGTTATTTTTGTAACATTTGAGAGTGTGGTATTTTTGGAACTTTTGGGAGGTTGTGGTAGTTTTGCAATTTAAAACTTCTTTTTATGGTGTTTCTAAGTATTCATCATTCTTTTTTTGCTTCATATTAATTATTACACAATAATATTTCGAAAATGTGAATCAGGGAATCCAAGATATATATAGTTTATGTGTTCATACACAACTGAAGAAACTGATGGTTCATTATTGCGAGAAGAAAAACTTATATTATTACTCTGTTCATTTTCTGTATAATGGCAACCATATAGCACAAAATCAAACTCCTGATTCGGTTTCCTTTCTCTTCTTAAACTTTTTAAAGTATTTAGGGATTTCAGCTTATTAATTGAGAAATGAAGGTTTAATTACTTGTGTTGTTTTTTTTTATAAAATTGATGATGGAGGATGGAGACAAAATTTTCGTGTTCATGGAGATGATTGGTGGCAGTCGCTGTGTCACCTGAATATGTATTGCTGAATTTTTTTGTTTAATGCGGGACTTTTTTTGTTTAAATGCATACTTATTTTTGTTTACGGCTGGTTATTTAATTTATATTGCAAACTTTTGTTCCCAATATATTGCATATGTGGAACAAAACCAGAATTAGCAAAACTATCAACAATACTATGTTCTTATTGTATGCCTAAGTTATTATTATCGTTTTATAATAAAAAATGGATAAGTTATTTTTAATGAGGGCTTGAGTTATAAAATTCAAAATATAGGAAATGGCTGAGTTATATCAAGCTGATTATTTGTTATTGAAAGGTAGGTTTTTTTCGTCTTTACTTTTACGACTTACAGTTTTTATTTAGTGGCTGAGTTCTATTTGATTACGGATGAGTTTTGTTTATATATGGTCGGGATTGTTTGATAAAGGCTGAGTTAATTTTACAATACATGACTACAGTAACAAGTACGTATGAAGATAAAAGTTGTTCCATATGTAAATAACTAAATTACATCAAGTATTTTAATTGCATGGTTACTTGTAAGTTTTCTAAACAACTTTTGTTCTAACCGAGGCATCTCACTTCCCATGTAGTAACATGCTCTACAAGCTGCCAAGATGTGCATATAGTACTGTAAGTATGATCGGAATTTTCCCTCATAGTTCTGCAAGAACCACCTTGGGTGGTTGCATAAGATAAACATTCAATGTTACAATAAACATTTGAAGATTTGGTGCCCCTTTGTTGGTTAAATAGGATGAGCAGGAAGGAAGCGGATTGAATACATAATATTTGTGAGTAACATCGAAATCGAAAGAGAGATATTTCATGCGTACTTTTTGAGAGGAAAATTAAAAGAGATAGATTGTGAATTTGTTGAGAAATTAACAGATCAAACAGAGAAATAAATAGAGAGATAGAGTGAGAACCGTCGCTTCAAAGTCAAATGGCGGAGTTCTCTATATCCCTTTTTAATGTAAAATTTGAAGAGTCACAATTTTGTGTATTCCCGCCTCTTCTACTTTTTGTAGTTACCTCGGCAAAGTAATAAGAGTGGGCATAATGTGAAACTGATTTAAGGATTTGAAAGTTTTTGTGATACAACTGAGTAATACGTTTGATTACGGTTGAGTTAAGGTTTATATATGGCTAAGTTACAGTTTACCAATGATTTACAGGTTATAGTTATTTTAAAACGATTGAGTTATTATTAATGTATGTCTCAGTTATTTTTAATGTATGCATGAGTTATGAATTTTAATTTAACGTTACGACTGCGTTATTTTACTAAAGGATGGGTTTTCCTTTGTGTATGTCGAAGTAAAGTAACCAGTTTCTGATTTTCATCCATAGGGGCTTTTCAGAGGGGTGACCACTATGTCAAATAATCTGAATATTAATCGAAGAGTCACGATTTTTTCGTATTCCCGCCTCTTCAATTTCTTTTACCACGGTAAAGTAATAAGACATCATAGTCTTATATTATGACATAATAGTTGTATAGTATTATGACATAGTAGACATCATCTAGAGTTCAAATCAAGTGAAATTGTAAGAGTTCTAAACAATTTTTTTGTGAACACTTACAAGTTAACTAGACCAGAAAATGCAAGGTCTAAAGTCTGAATTCACAATCTTCGATTGATTCAATAAAGCAGTACATGAGTAATATGCAGTCATGATTTTGTGTATTCCCGCCTCTTGAAAAAATATTTAATGTGAAAGGATTTTCTTATATCTCAGAGAGAAATTCTCCAAAGTCCAAGAAAACTTGGGATGATAAAGTTCTTCATCAAAACAGATGGTTTCCCACGTAGAAGGAGGTGGAGTAACAACGATATCAACACCAAACTCACAATGATCTTCATCAAAGATGTATCCAATTTTATGGTCTTTGAATGTATCAAGCAAAATCACTTTCGGTAATCCCCACATACTTCTTAATATATGGAACTGCTTTGATTCAACATCTATATATACACACACAGTTTTTTAACATAAGGGACAAGACTAATAAACATAAATATGTAAATTAGACATGTACATACGTTGAATAATAAAGTACTTTTTTCTTTCTTGTTAAAGATGAAAAATCGGATATCAACATGCACTTCGTTTTGTGTTGTAGCAAAGAGGCCTGTGCTATCTATTTCTATATACATTGAAATGTATCTGCTGCCATTGTCTTTGTTTTTCCCTTTTGGATATATGATCACTCTCCTGATAATTTTCATAACCAAAGATTCACAAGATAAGATGACATACCATACAAAGATGGCACAAAGTGAATATTCAATAATACGTACCATACGTATCGACCAGATGAGAAACGACGAGATTTATATTGGCCATCAATCTGGTGAACCTTTGATTGTTGCATAGGATAAGCATGCAATATTACATTCAACAGTACGATAATTGGTTCCTCCTTGGTGGTTTCACAGGATAAGCAGGATGGATGCATGACTCGAGTGCCAAGAAGAGAAATAGAGAGGTTTCATGCATACTGTTTGTGAGCAAAAACGAAATAGAACGAGAAAGATAACATGCATACTAGTACTATTTGTGAGGGAAACGAGAAAGAGTGATGGAGAATTTTTTCATCCCTTTATTTTATCGTAGCGTCGAAACAAAATAATTTGGATAATAGTTACAAATGAACAAGTGGCCGAATGGTAGTCACCTCTGCATCCATTGCATCAACCAGGATTCAAACCCTACTTCGGTAACGTAATAAGCATCATTACACGCCTCGTAAATTAGACATGTACATACCTTGAATTGTAAAGTACTTTTTACTTTCTTGTTAAAGATGAAAAATCGAATATCAACATACACTTTGTTAGGTGTTGTAGGAAAGAGGCTTGTGCTATCTATTTCTATATACATTGAAATGTATCTGCTGCCATTGTCTTTTTTTTTTCCCTTTTGGATATATGATCACTCTCCTGATAATTTTCATAACCAAAGATTCACAAGATAAAATGACATACCATACAAAGATGGCACAAAGTGAATATTCAATAATACGTATCATACGTATCGACCAGAGGAGAAACACCAAGATTTATACTGGCCATCAATTTGGTGAACCTTTGATTGTTGCATACGATAAGCATGCAATATTACATTCAACAGTAGGATAATTGGTTCCCCCTTGGTGGTTTTTCAGGATAAGCAGGACGGAAGCATGACTCGAGTGCTAAGAAGAGAAATAGAGAGGTTTCATGCATACTGTTTGTGAGCAAAAAAAAAATAGAACGAGAGAGATTATATGCATACTAGTACTATTTGTGAGGGAAAATGAGAAAGAGTGATGGAGAATTTTTTTCATCCCTTTATTTTATCGTAGCGTTGAAGCAAAATAATTTGGATATTAATTACAAATGAACAAGTGGCCCACTGGTAGTCACATCTGCATCTATTGCA
Organism: Iberis pinnata; assembly: GCA_900406425.1. Lineage (NCBI taxonomy): Eukaryota > Viridiplantae > Streptophyta > Magnoliopsida > Brassicales > Brassicaceae > Iberis > Iberis pinnata. Next base: position 42,726 of record OVBE01000035.1, on the reverse strand, counting down.
ACAACCAAGATTCGAACCCTACCTTGGTAACGTAATAAGCATCATTACACGCCTCGTAAAATCACATTATCCACAAGAGAGAGAGAGAGAGAGAGAGAGAGAGAGAGAGAGAGANGAGAGAGAGAGAGAGAGAGAGAGAGAGAGAGAGAGAGAGAGAGAGAGAGAAAATCGTCACGTCGTAACTGCCTAATACTCTGACATAATAGCTGACATAATATGCATAGGGTCTGACCTCGGAAACGTATTATCCCATCATAGCTGTGTAGTATGACATCATTTCCCTCAGTTATTGTACGCCTAAGTTATTATTTATCATTCTGTTGGAGTATTATTATTGATTTATAATAAACAAAATGGCAAAGTTATTTTTATTGAGTGTCTGAGTTATAAAATTCAAAATATACGAAATGGATGAGTTACATCAAGCTGATTATTCTTTACAGAGAGTTGGGTTATTTTCGTCTCTACTTTTACTACTTAGTTATTTTACAGAAAGACTGACTTTATCATTCGGTGACATAATTGTTGCGTCGTATTAAGCATAGGTATCAGAAATGTATTATCCCATCATAGCTGCGTAGTATTACATCATTTGCCTCAATTATAACAAATTCTTGATATTGTACGCCTAAGTTATTGTTTATCATTCTGGTGGCTTATTATTATTGTTTTATAATAAACGATACGACTAAGTTATTTTTATTGAAGATGAATATTACGGCTAAGTAATAAGAGTGGGCATACTGAGTTTTTGATAAAGTTTTTCTGTAGTTTACAAAATTATGTTTCTCTTACCAATATACTATTTCTGCTTCTAAGTTATGTTTGAATACGACAGAGTTGTTGATTAGCCTGTTTGTGTTACGACTTACGAGTGAGTAGTACCAATTATTATTATATGAAACTTCCCATTGCAAAAAAGCTAAGTTATTATTATAATACATGACTACTGCAAGAAGTAAATTAGCAGTAAGATAATAAGATTTAGTATGAAGATTACTCAGATATTGATTTATTGAAGAAGAACAAGGAATTGTGACTTAAGACTACAAACCTTGCATGCAAACTTGGGGTCAACTTGTAAGTAATAAACAATCAAGTTGTTTAAAAACTTCCAAGTTGGCGCCAAGTGTGCACGTGAGGTTTATAGTCGTAAGTCACAATCTCTTGTTCAGTTTCAACAAAAAATCTGAGTTATTATTACAACACATGAATACTGTAAGAATTAAAAACATATAGTGACATTGAATATGATAGTACACTGTTTCCGCCCGCTATACCAGCTCGCGCTAGTTGTGGATTTATAGCATTTTCTTTGTTTTCTCGCTCTATGTTGTTTTGTTTCTGTTTGTCTCTGGGGCTTTCTTTTTTTGGCCGCCGGGATTGTATTTTTTCTCGTATTAATGATTTCTTGTAAGTGTTACCTTATTTTGGAAAAAATGATAGTACTATTAGGAGATCGTAGAGATCGACCCAAATCAGAAAGTGAAGATTCCAAAATATCAGGAAATTCACGAATATATGTTAATATCTTAGATTTGGAAATTTACCTTTATCTCTGTAATGAAGTCCCTTGAAGATAAGGGTTTCTTGAGTAGATTTGGTAATCTTTCCCATTCAAATTCTTCACAAGTCTCAAATGTTATATGAGTCTGGTTGTTGAAGGTTGATACTTCTGTACAACAGTTATAGATTCGGTGCCCCTTTGGTGGACGCATAAGATAAGCATAAGGAAGCATAAGTCTCGTGCCCAGAAAAGTTTAGTTGTAATGGATATATCTGGCATGCGTACTATTTGTAAGCAAAAAGGAAATCAAAAGAGATAAATTGCATACGTACTGTTTGTGTGAAATATGAAAAGGGGTCAGAGAAAATCCTGACATAGATTAGGAGAAACATAGAGAATTTGTGAGCAAATAAAGAGAGAAACATAGAAATAAGTAGAGATAATGGTCGCATCAAAGTCACATATTTTTAATTAATTAAAATGGTATAGTTACGATTTTTTGTATTAAAGGCTAATTAAAGGCTGCGTAGTAAGACATTATTTGTCGCGGCTAAAATAATTACTCGATATTGTACGCCTAAAGTTATTGTTTATCATTCTACTAATATATGAAACGACTTATTATTTATTATTCAGCTAGAATACATTGTCGTCACCAAGAAGCTAGCCATTGAAGAGAGAGAGAGAGAGAGAGAGAGAGAGAGAGAGAGAGAGAGAGAGAGAGAATATTAACATTTAATATAAAAGATTGGGTATTAAAAAGAATATAAGATAAATATAATCCTCTTGATAATATAAAATCATAGGGTATTTTAGTTTAAACTTATCATATTTTATATATAAAATACTAAGTAAATGATACGGCCAAGTTATTCTTACTTGTATGTGTGAGTTATCAATTTCAAAATGAAAATTACGGCTGAGTTATTCTGACATCGGAAACATAAAAAGGGCTGAGTTATCTATCATTTCAAAATTAGATTAGACACGAAAGCCCATGGGCTCAATGTTTAACCTTTAGTTTGGATCATTCACTAAGTCGCGTTTAGGGTTATTTTATATAACCCTATGTATATTTTTCTATGATCTTGCCGTTTAATCTTCTATTTCTTTTCTTTCAATAAATCTCTGTTCGATTTCATATTTTTTGGCTATGACAACAGACAAGTATACGATCATTAGTAGTAGTTCGCCGGCTCATAATTTACCTGCTATACCTATTGATCTCCTACTTCAGATTGCTAAATAGTTTCCTCCAAAGACGATTGGTAGGTGTCGTTGTGTGTCGAAATTGTGGAGACATCTTTTGGGTGGACAACTTTTTATCGACAGGAATCTGGATGTTGCTCGCAATTGACCAAGGTTGTTGTTTTTAGTTTTTGAGCAACATAGTTCAACTTTCTATTCTGTTTTTGAAAAACCTGATCAGATGCGTGGTGCACCTATTGTTTATCTCAAACACCATTCGATTCACCCGCGTTTTCAGATCAGCGCTCAGGTTTGTGGTCTATTGTGTATAACTCGTTGGGATTGGGTATGTAATGAGCATACATGTATAGTCGCAGTTTATAATCCGACAACAAGTGAATCTATGTTATTGCCTTCTGTCAAGATTACTAGAAGGAAGATCATAAATTTCATCGGTTTTAATCAAGTTACTGAGGAGTATAAATTCCTTTCGAAGACGTCGAGTATACATGAAAATGATGATACTTCTCGCGTACACCAAGTATTGACCCTGTAGAATTTGAACCTCGTTTGGAGAGAAGTCCAATGTTATTTTCCCTTTCAAGTTGCGGAAGATTACAGCATATGTGTTGGCAGGTATATATATTTTGTTGGTTGTATATTCTCTCCGCATCACTTATTTTGTTTTATTGGTTTTAATTAGGAGACAGAAACTTTTATGTACATTAATATAGCCGCTGATATGGACTTCAATCTTTACGCGACAATAATCTTCGATTACAAGGATAGACTGGCTTTTGGAACGAGCACAAACATGAGTGGACAAGACATATTCGTATTTTGCCAACACTTTGGGAATCTCTTTACAAAAAAGATGGATTGGTTATTATTGGCATGACCCGTTACAGTGCTCTTGTGTTTTCATATTTTTACCGTGAAGCTTCTTAACCCTTTGAAGTAGTGTACTGGAATCTTGATTCGGGATTGCTTCATCATTTTGAGATCCAACGTTTTCAAATCACGAGAGCTTTTAAAATTCTGCCTTTTTATAATTATTACGAGTACATTGGGTTGTTATCTACTCTATGAAGTTAGATTGTAATATGATTATTTTGTAAAATTTTTTTAATATTATTACTTGCAATTCATAAACATCTGTTTGAATATAAACCGGAAATTTATAATAAAATTTCCGTTCCCTTTTTAATATAAAAATCTAAGAGTCACGATTTTGTGTATTCCCTCCTCTCCTACTTTTTTATTTACCTCAGTAAAGTAATAAGAGTGGGATTTGAATGTTTTTGTGAAACGACTGAGTAATACGTTTGATTACGGTTCAGTTTAGGTTTTATATAATATCGAGTAATTTTTATAACCAAGGCAAATAAAGAGAGAAACAAAGAAATAAAGAGAGAAACAGATAAATAAATAGATTAGACTCATGATTTTTCGTATTCCCGCGTCATTACACGCCTCATAAAAATCGATGAGTCACGATTTTGTGTATTCCTTCCTCTTCAACTTTTTCACCTTGGTAAAGTAATAAAAGTGAGCATAATGTGTGCGAAAAACGGAGTGGGCTTAATCTGAAAAATATTTATGGATTTGAATGTTTTTGTGATAGAACTGAGTTCTAGTTTTAAAAAAATAGCTGAGTTATAGGGCTTGACCTCATAAACATATTATCCCATCATAGCGTTGCGTAGTATGACACCAATTCCCTCGGTTATTATACGCCTAAGTTATTGTTTATCATTCCGTTGGCTTAATATTATTTTTTATAATAAGCGAAATTGCTAAATTATTTTTATTGAGTGCCTGAGTTATAAAATTCAAAATATACAAAACGGCTGAGTTACATCAAGCTGATTATTCTTTACAGAGAGTTGGGTTATTTTCGTCTCTACTTTTACGACTTAGTTATTATACAGAAAAACAGACTTTATCATTCGGTGACATGATTACTGCGTCGTAATAAGCATAGGGTTTGACCTCAGAAACATATTATCCCATCATAGTTGCGTAGTATGACATCATTTCCCTCGGTTATTATACGCCTAAGTTATTGTTTATCATTCCGCTGGGTTATTATTATTTTTCCTGTAAGGCTGAGTTATGTTTAAAACATTACGTTATATAAACAAACTGCTTTCACATGCGTTACACGCGGTGTTATGCTTTTACGAAATTATTTAATTTAATGTAATATAATCTTTTGTAGATAAAATTGGGTAATAAGGTACTTAAAAGTTTTATAATTTTCTAAAAGTGTACTTTATAAAAGTATTTTATTTAGGTACTTTTTGTTTCGTGAATGATGAATGTTTTGTAAATGATGAATGCGAATTGTTCTTGTGAATGATGAATTGTCTGTGTGAACGATGAATGGTTTATGTGAACGATGAATTTTCTGTGTGAACGATGAATGGTTGTACTATGTGTGTAATATTATATAATGACTAATATTACAATGTCGTATTTTTTACTCTATTTCCATATCTTAATAATTGTTTTATATATATATATATATATTATATATATGATGTGAACTTTGGTTTGCAAAATTATTATTATTCGAAAAATGTATATATTTGTTATAACTTATTATTATTATAATCGTAACAGAGGGAGTACTATATATTAGAAACGAAAGCCCACATGTCTTCTCCTTTTTATTTAGGTTTTTCGATTTACAATTATCATCTCTTTTGCTAATAGTCTCGATACAGAGGAAATTAGAGCCGTGAAGATGGACGGAAGCCAGAGATCCAACGCAAACTCTTTTTGGCTGAGTCATGGAGAGGTGAAAACGAGTTATGGTCCATTATGTAAGTGTTTTAGGCAGACGATGGTGATGAAGTCATGGAACGATGAGAATCTGAGTAGAAGATTCTACCAATGTTCTGTTCATGGTTTCTTCAGATGGGCAAATGAAGAAAAGCCCAATGGTTGTGGTTGGCAAAAGGTGAGATTGGTGGATGCGAGAGATGTGATTCGTGAGCAAAAGGTAGAAATCAATTCACTTAAATACACAATTCAGACTATGAATGATAAAGACAGGGTTGAGAAGATAGAACTTTATAATGAAAGTATGGCATGGATGGAAAGAGAAAAATTGTTGCGACAGTTTATAGTGATTTCATTGAGTGGTTTTGTTGTTGTCACTGCTTTGATATTGACAATGGGGAAGAACTGATGTAGTTTGAGTTGTTTGTAGGGTTATGTTTTGTTGTTATCGGTTGCATCATTTGATTCATTCTTGATGAACTGATGTTTTGGGTGGTTTTGTTGTTGTTGGAAGTAGTTTTGTAAGATATCAATTGCAAAATTGTTGCTTTTGAGTATCGTTGAGTTACCATCTTGCAATGACCCAACCCTATTTTTGTTACTTGGCCGAATGAGTTTTAATTCTACACTTAGCCGATTTCATGCGATTTTAGCAATTCTTTCAGAGTTCTGAAGTAATATATGCGCATTTTATAGATCAATTCAAATAGTTCCAATACAAAATTAGAAGCCCCTTCAGCGTATAGTCTTGGTGGGTAATCATGTGTTTAATATTATGAGGCAGACATCTGATCATAAAAGGACAAATATAAATCATCCAAAAATACAACTAACCCAGCCGCAATGTAAAACAAAATCAGCCGCAACAAGATATATAACGATGAGATAAATGATGATATGGAAGGTTAAAAGTGAGAAAGAGGGGGTTAAATTATTATTAGCATTATAGATAGTTATACGATTTATTCATTTGATGAGACTAAAGTTTCAACAGATGAATGATTACCTTCGTCAATCTTCACTACTAAGTTGATTGAAAATGAAGACAATCCTGGAGATTGAGATATTTGAGATTCGGGGATATCACTCCCAACATTAGGAATATATGAAATATAGACGTTGACTCTATCGATGAACTTTAGTTTAATGTCAGCTTAACAAGTTAACATTTAATATAAAAAAAACTGAGTATTAAAAAGAACCAAGGACGGACCTACAACCTATGAATAAGTTTAATTTTTCTTTTTTAGCAACTGAATTGCCCAAACTCGATTTATTACCAATTTTTATAATGCTAGGCTTCACAAATTCATAAAATCAAACTCCGGTAAAGTGGGTGTAGAAATAAACTTGAACCACTTGACCAATACCACTTTAAATAAATTATAACATATTACTTTAAATAAATTATACAATATTTTTTATTTGTGTGGATAAATACCAATAATTTATGAATATCAATTAAAAGTAATGATATAATGTAAACTTTATTAAATAGTATTTATTTATACGATTCACAATATTATACATATTTATACAATTCACAATATTATACATATTTTTTTAATATGAAAAATATCATCCAAAATAATTTATTTTAATATATTCTCATCACTAAAATATGAATCACATAATATATGTATATTTTAAATTTATTTTTGAACTAGGTAAAAAATATTTTTAGGGTCTTTGATGAAAAGCACATAATAAATATAATCTTTTTGATAATATAAAAACGTAAGGAATTTTAGTATAAATTAGTATCTTTTATACGTAAATAATAAGTAACTGATAAGGCTAAGTTTTTTTTTGGCAAAGGTGTTTTATCGAAGATAAGCGATAGATTACAGCGCCGATTACAACGAAAAGAGAAAAAACATACGAGGCGGGTAAGTTAATAATTATCAAATTTAAAGCAAAATTTATGGATCAATTTTCTTACTTAAAGTCTGAGTTTTCTTTCGTATATGACTATTAGTTATGTATACTTTACGACTGAGTTATTATTGCTATACAACTGTGTTATTTCTGTGATTAGTTGTTTCTTGAGTGATTAGGGTAATTTTGGAAATACTTACTTGTCTAAAAAGAAAGTAACTATAAAACCAAACAAAAAAATCTTGTTCAAACTTTCTTTTTTTTTGACAAAAAAACTCTTGTTCAACTTAATAATTATAGGGATGAAAATAGTTACTGTATTTATCATCCCATTGCATACTTTAGAGTCTAACTTCTTGAATTTTCTTCGTACTAAGACATATCCCTCATGTACACGTCACCAATCTCTGCCATCAGAGGATCTTCAAGATTGGGATCAGGCAACAACGCAACAATGGAGCCCAGAACTTAATCAGTCAAGAAACATTGATCAATCAGTGAAGAAAAATTGACTAATTACGCTTATATAGACATCACAAGAAAGTTTTCATACATGGGACGTGGTAAAGCCAGGTGACCATAGGGTGCCTCTCAACATATCCATGTCGATGGCGCCATTTTTTTTTGATGTTTGGATGGTATACCTTAGTCTTGAAAGACACCTACACATAACAAGCAATCGTGCACATGAGCAAGCAAGAGAATCACTTAATTTACATAAAACAAGAACGAACCTTTGGTGGTAGCATCAAATAGTGAGGAGGGAAGCGGATGGTGAGTGAGAAGAGTCCGCCTTCATACGGAGTACCAACTGCTCCTATTATGAATAAGGATTCATAATAGTGAGGAGGGAAGTGGATGGTGTGTGAGAAGAGTCCCCAGTGGAAGATGTCATCTCCCACTGAACCTACAAGAGATGAAATTTCAGGCTTGTGTATCTGTAAGGCTATAAATGTATTGAAGAACATGATAGACTAACCGTCTGAGTGGTGTGAAGGAGGATTACGCTTCAACCTTTTTAACTCCAAGTTAATCCTTACAAGCGTCATCTGCAATAGAGAGGTTGTGAATTTGTGATTAAATAAAAATAGAAAATGAAAATATATAATGACCTGGAGGGAGAGTGAAACGTCGCGATCTTTCGAGGAGTCACGACGGTTACCTAGGGTTATATAGGGTTTCTACTATATAAAGAGACCGTGGTTAGGGTTATATGATTTCTAATATATAAAGGGACCGCTGTTAAGGTTATATAGGGTTTCTAATATATAAAGAGACTATGGTTAGGGTTATATAGGGTTTCTAATATGGATCCTTTACCTCTGATATACTCCCTCGGGATACAAATGTAGGATGTTTTGTGTATTCCACACATATTAAAACAATAAACTTTTGCTATTAATTTTTTATTATAGTAAAGTTTTAATGCACTAATAAATACAATTTGCATGCATAAATTTATATTGGGTACGAGTGTTTGTTTTTGAAATAATTTAGTTACTCAAAAAACTTTTGACTATAACTTAATTTTACCAATATAAATTTATTACTCTTGCACCACTAAATATATGCATTTACATTAATTAACCTCAAAACATCTTACATTTATATACAAGGAAAAAAGCTAAACTAATAGCCAAATGTAATCTAACTAACTTTTTATATTGTTTAGAGAATCTCCAACTATCACTATAATAAGTGTTGAAATCACACTATTTTTATAAATGAGAATCGATAATTCTATCGAGATGTATGTTGTTTTATGGTTACTTTAAACCTAACATGTAGATTTGGGAACGAGATCTAACTCATATAAAGTTAATCATATACATTGTACTCTAAATAACTCATCAAGAGTCTAACTCGCGTTTTTATATGAGAAAATTATCATAATAGTAAGGATTTAGGGTTTAGTTAACTTCTCTTTTTGTATTTATTAGTAAACCCTAAACAACAAATCATTGACGAATGTGAATTATATAAAATGTGTTAATAAAGATTCTCTTTTCAATCCAAAGTGAATATTAATAAAATGTATGTATCCACTTTATTGAATGAGAATTGATAATGCTATCGAGATGTATGTTGTCTTACGGTTACTTTAAACCTAACATGTAGATTTGGGGACGAGATCTAACTTATATAAAGTAAATCATATACAATGTACTCTAAATAATTCATCAAGAGTCTAACTCGCGTTTTTATATTAGAAAATTATTATAATAGTAAGGGTTAGGGTTTAGTTAACTTCCTTTTTTATATTTGTTAGTAAACCCTAAATCTCAAATCATTGACGAATGTGAATTATATAATATGTGTTAACAAAGATCCTCTTTTCAATTCTAAGTGAATATTAATAAATGTATGTATCCACTTTATAAAATCACAAGTTCTATTGAGATGTGTGTTGAGAATTAATATACAATGTACTCTAAGTAACTCATTAAGAGTCTAACTCACTTATATATTTCGTAGTAAGCAATAAACCTAAACCACTCGTGATGTGTCCGTTTTTTTCTTTCGAAAAATCGTTTTAAAACATTTTTCCTTTTGACTCGCAAGGTATCATTTTCTTATTTCCCTCTATATATAGTTACCCTCTTACTCCTTGTCTTTTTGTTACCATACTCTATACTTACCCTCTTCACCTTCCGTCTTTTTGTCAGATATATGTCCAACTTGTCGGTTGTTCCTCCTTATTCCTTCAGGTTACAGAGCAGTGTCAATGCCAGTAATAGTCCTGCTGATCGAGAAAACCTCTCCGTGCTAAACTCTGGTCCCGGTAAATATCCTGACAAAACTAATGTTGTGTAGTTCAAATTTCTATACGATCTTGTGTAGGCGTTCACTCCACTTCTTGAACAAGGATGGGTTCAAGTATGGCCAACTTAGCGCTTGATTCCTGATGATTATAAGGGATGATGGTTTCTTATACTCACTGTAAGCATCAATTGGGTTTCCTTTCATAGATACAAAAACGACACTAACCCTTTTGTTAATATCGAGAAATATTTTTATAACCGAGTCATATTATCTCTTACTCTACTTGATTTTCTTGATTTCATTTTTTGTTTCATATTACTTGATGTTCACTTTCTTTTAATTATTGTTTTTCTCTTTCCAAAAATACGCAATCACACATTTTTCCTAGAAACACATCCTTCTATATTAATTAATGTAGTAGTGTATAATAGTTAAGTATTGAAAATTTGGAAAATATAGATAAAATGGGATAAAGAGAGAAAAATTATTACCTTTTTAATACAAATGATATCTAAAATAAAGTTATCGAGGGTAAACACGGCTACGATATTTTCTTACGCAGCTAGGATGTGATATTACAGGTGAAATGATGTCTTATTACTACGTTACCGATGTCAAACGCAACTACGAGGCAAATGATGATTTTAACTTTTTCGAATGGGGTTTTCGTTTAACTAAATAGTCAAATGCAATCTAACGAAATCTTTTAAGAGTCTGAATAACTCATCAAATGTAATCTACACCCTAAACACCAAACATTAAACCCTAACTCAGTCATAACTTAGTCATAGCACAATAAAAATAATAACTTAGTCTTAGTCATACTGTCTATAACATAACTCCAACATAAGCATAAAGACCCAATTATTTATTTAGATAACTCATATATCATGAAAACACATTAACTCAAATATTGGTCATGTATAATACAGATAAGTATTATCGCTTCTAATATCGAGAAATTTTCATAACCGAGGTCAAGCTGATAGGATTTGCTTATAAAAGTCACTAAACTGTACATAAATAAAGGTCTGATTGACGTTTTGACAGTCATAATTTTTTGAGTTTATTAAATAATAAAGGGTTTTTAAAAATTTTCATTACGATTTCAGTTACCGGGGTAAGAATAACTCAGCCCTTATCAAGTTACCAACTTAAGGATAACTCAGTCCTTATTACATTTCAGACGTACGAATAACTCAGCCTTTACCAAGTTACATAGTTAAGAATAACTCAGCCCTTGAATATAACCAATATATTAGTCGTGTAATACAAGGATGCAGGATTACGAACACTCGTGACTTCTCGAGAANAAACAAATATAAAAAAAAAAAAAAAAAAAAAAAAATAAATATTTCCCCCTCTCTCTCTCTCTCTCTCTCTCTCTCTCTCTCTCTCTCTCTCTCTCCCTGTCTCTCTGTTTTTTTCATCTCTCTATTTATCTCTCAGAACTGAAGAAAAGAGTCATTCTCAAACTCATCACCCATGAGGTATACTTTGTCTTATTTTTACCCATATTTATTTTAAAAAATAATAGCTTGTCTAATTGTTTTACTTGATTACAAAGAGAATATTTTCTACAAATGTTAATCAGGGAAGCCAAGATAAGTTTAGTTTATGTGTCTCAATAAACTGATGATTATGTGGCGGTCCTTGTGACAAATGATTTTGTTCAACTTTTTCTTATCTCATTGTTTACGTTGTGCTAGACCAACTCTAGTTCTCGCGTATCCTGTCCAACCCATTCTTCAATTTGTTGTTGATGGAAAAAATTTAGTTTCGGCATCTACTGTTCAATGCATTCATCAATTATTTGTTGAATGACCAACGTTAGTTCTTGCGTATCATGTCCAACACATTCTTCAATTTTAGATGATGTGCATTAGAAGGCTGATGAGAGAACTAGAGTTGGTCATTCGATAATCAATTGAAGAATGCATTGAACAGTAGACGCCGAACCTAAATTTTTTCCATCCCCAACAAATTGAAGAATCCGTTGAACAACATACGGAGAGAACTAGAGTTGGTCTAACAACTAGGATCCTTCATGGAACTAGAAATGAATAATGGGGTCAACGTTCGGTTCAATGATGTTTTACATGAAGGTGTAGGTCTGTACGATGAAACATCATCTAAAATGGCAAGGAGAGATTGCAATTCAACTTCAACTTCCAATTCTAGAACCACTTCTTTCTTTACGGTGTTCCTTTCCTGATATTTATTAATTTTTTAAGATGCTCTTACATATTTAGTTATTGTACTGCTGAGTTTTTTTAAAGAAAATCATTACATATATGAAACAACTAAAATCTTTTCCTAAAATTTTGTATGTTGTGTTTGATTATTCGGTTATTATCTGCATGTTTTATTCGGTTTTTTCATCATTTGCTATTTTTTTTTAAATTTTGTACTGGCTATTTAGAATTCATAGTTCCAGTATTTTGTGCAAACTCTTAAAGTAATAATCAACTTAATGTAACTCAGCTACTTTGTTGAAGTAGAACAACACATTTAGACATAATACTATAAACATAATTCAGTCGTAACTGAAACTGAAGGCAGACATAACTTTTAGCCAGTAGAGGGACGACAATTGGAGTGCTCGAAACCTCGATTAATTTCATATTTTTTCCGCTGAAATTAGTCGAGATTTCGAGCATTCCAATTTTTCGTCCCTTTATGTAGTAGTCTTAAAACTATACGAACGGAATTGCTCTCAAAGTACATAACTCAGAAATACACAAAGATAAACAAGGCCTTTAGTAGGATAACTGAGCCGTAACATTCGTTTACTACTGTTTCCTTTTTAATTTGATTACAAATTCCCAAACTCTCTTTTTTTATTTTCCTCATAAAAAAGGACGCATGAAATCTTTTTCGGATAAACTTTTGATAGCCCAACCGAATGATAAATATTAACTCAGCCGTTAACATAAATAGTTTGGCATGTAATTTAAAGTAGTCTCTCTCTCACTCTCTATTTATTTCTCTGTTTCTGTCTTACTTTTTTAGCAAATTCACAATCTCTCTCTTAATTTGCAATATACTTGTACCTAAAGGACGGATCTTGATCGGTCTGACATGGGTATCCTGGAGTATGGCCAAGTCTACATTCGTGTTACCCTCACAAAATTCTAAAGCATAACTTGAATCTCATGAACCTAGGTATTTCCATAAGATTGATGAGGACAACCTGCAAGGATGAAAACAGGTTGGTTCGGCGTTTGTTGTTCAATGCATTCATTCAATTGTTTGTTGAGTGACTACCTTTAGTTCTCGCATATGATGTCCAACGAACATAGTGATAAGGTTGTGAACTTAATTTTGCAATACCGAACCTTCAGCTTGATATCGTGTAATTTAAATTTTATAACTCAGGTGTTCAATATAAAATAACTTAGTCGTATTGTTTATTATAAGACAAAAACAATAACCCAACAGAATGATAAACAATAACGTAGCCGTATAAAATAGAGAAATTGTTATAATCGAGGCAAATGATGTCTTACTACGCAACTATGATGGGATAATACGTTTTCTAAGGTCAAACCCTATGTTTATTACGACACAATTACTATGACGCAAAGATAATAAGATTTACGAGGCGTGTAATGATGTAGGAATACGAAAAGCGACGATTATCTCTATATTTATTTATCTGTTTCTCTATTTAGTTGCAAATAACTTCTCAATCTCTCGCTTAATCTATCTCAGGTTTTCCTCTCTTCTCTTCCCCTTTCTCTCATCTTAATCTAACACTTTCGATATTCTTCACAAACAGCACGCATGCAATCTATCTTTTATGATTTTGATTTTGCAACCACCAAAGAGACAACAAATCTTCAAATGTTTTTTTGTAATATTGGCCATTTATCCAATGTAATAACCAATTGGTAATAACAGTTGAGTGTAAATTAAAGTGGAAATTTATGTTTTGTTCTAACAACCAAATGGTAATTTCAGTTGAGGGTAGATCAAGATTTATGATTCATACAGAGATGAAGATGAAGATGGGGATGAAGATGTAGAACCATATTCATTTTTCTGAAGAGTCTGTCGGGCAATACTCTACTATAGGCGTCAATGTTAAAGGATCTGATACTATTGAAGAAGTCAAGGCTAAGTACGATGAGATGGAAGGTGTTCCAGTGGACCAGAAAAGACTGGTCTTGTTACAATATCCTTTACCTCTCCATTGGATTCAACTTGTTCATACTGAATCTTTATCCTCCATGTAACTTTGTTCCGATATCCTTAACCTCTCTGACCAAAAAATTTTCTGCTTCTTGTCGGTGGGAGAAATAACTCATGATTAGGGTTTTGATGAGAGTGAAGTGGAGGAGTCATGCGGAGAAGGAGGAGTCATCAGATCAGAGATAAAGTAAACATGCGATGTCAAATATCAAGAAAACACATTAACTATTTGTTTTTAAAACACATCAACTCAGATATTAGTCATGTATAATACGGATAAGTATTACCGCTTCTAACTGATAGGGTTTGCTTGTAACCAAGGTCAAACTGATAGGATTTGCTTGTAAAAGTCACTAAACTGTAAAAAAATAAAGGTCTGACTGACGTTATGCAGTCAGAATTTTTAAGTTTATTAAATAATAAAGGATTTTTAAAATTTTTATTACAATTTCAGTTACCGACGTAAGAATAACTCAGCCCTTATCAAGTTACCGACTTAAGGATAATCATTCCTTATTACCTTTCAGACGTACGAATAACTCAGTCCTTATCAAGTTACCGAGTTAAGAATAACTCAGCCCTTAAGAATAACCGATATATTAATCGTGTATTACGAGGAGGTAGGATTACGAAAAATCGTGTCTTCTCAAGAAATCACCACGTCTCTCTCTCTCTCTCCCCGTCTCTCTGTCTTTTTTCATCATAACCTTGTCTCTCTATTTATCTCTCGGAACATAAGAAGAGAGTCATTCTCAAACTCATCGACCAGGAGGTATACTTTGTCTTTTTTTACCCATATTTATTTAAACAAAATAACAGTTGGTCTAATTCTATCTCTCTCTTAATCTTTTTTTTACCCATATTTATTTTTGAAAATAGCAGTTGGTTTCAGTTCCGGGATGCGAGCGGGTTTTCAACTTCTCAATCTCTCGCTTAATCTATCTCAGGTTTTTCTCTCTTCTCTTCCTCTTTCTCTCATCTTAATCTAACGCTTTCGATATTTCTCACAAACAGTTTGCATGCAATCCGCTTCCCTCTTGCTTATCCTATGCAACCACTAAACATGCACCAAATCATCCAAAGTTTATTGTGAATAATCATTCTAATGTATTTGATAAAGTTAGATTTTGCCATTTTATGAATAATCATTCCAATGTATTATTAATCTTAACTCATCTTTTTATTGTTGTTCAGGCTCTATTCCAAAAAGATGAATCTTGATATTGATGACTCAATTGTTATGCATAATAGAGTGAGAAAGCAAGATAAAGTTAAGATTCTTCAAAAGCTTATGAATTGTGTTGAATTAAAATTGACTTTTCCAAAGAATTATCCTTTAAACAGATTCTCACTTAAGTGTTATGATGATCTTGGATCGGTGAACCCGCTCGCATCCCAAAACTGAAACCCACGCCGAATGAGAGAAAGAGGAAGAGAAGAGAGAAAACCTTAGATAGATTAAGAGAGAGATTGAGAAGTCGCGAGCAAATAGAGAGAGAAACAGAGAAATAAATAGATTAGAGTCATGATTTTTCGTATTTCTGCATCATTACACGCCTCGTAAAAATCGATGAGTCACGATTTTGCGTATTACTGCCTCTTCAACTTTTGCTCACCTCGGTAATGTAATAAGAGTGGGTATAATGTGTGGAAAAAAGGAGTAAGGTTAATCTGAAACTGATTTATGGATTTGAATGTTTTTGTGATATGACTGAGTTCTAGTTTAAAAAAAAGCAGCTGAGTTATGGTTTGTAAATGGCTGAGTTACAGTTTACCATTAATGGACATATTAGAATTATTTTAGTACGGCTGAGTTATTGTTAATGTATTTATGGGTTACTTTTATTGTATGTTTAAGTTATGAAATTTTAAATTATCGTTACGGCTGAGTTATATTACTAAATGATGGATTTTTATTTTCTATATGTCTGAGTAAAGTAATTAGTTTCAAATTTTTGTCCTCGGTAACATAATAAGCATCATTACACGCCTCGTAACTGCCTAATACTCTGACATAATAGCTGACATATAATAAGCATAGGGTTTGACCTCGGAAACGTATTATCCCATCATAGCTGACATAAAAATTACTCGATATTATACGACTAAGTTATTGTTTATCATTTAATTAGCCTTTAATACTAATCGTCCCTATACGATTTTTCTTAAAAATTATGTGAATTTGAAGCAAAGTTTATCTTTCTATTTATTTCTTTGTTTCTCTCTTTTTTTGCAAACAACTTCTCAATCTTTCTCTTAATCTATATCATGTTTTCCTCTCTTCCTCTTTCTCTTATCTTAATATAATGCTTTCGATATTCCTGACAAATAGTTCGCATGCAATCTATCTCATCCGATTTCGATTTTGCTCACAAACAGTACACATGCAATCTGCTTCCCTCATGCTTATCCTATGCAACCACAAAAGGGGCACCAAATCTCCAAAAGCTTATTGTAATATTGGCCGCTTATCCAATGCAACCACCAAATGGTAATTTAAGATGAGAGTAGATTAAAGTGGTAATTTCAGTTCTATGTTCAATTATATTGGATTCAATTTGTTGTAATTTATTCTCTTCCTATTTTTTCAGCACCTTCAATGGGATAGTGGAAAGCCTCTCTACCTTTCTCTTTAGATGCCTTGTTGTACACCCCGCATAATGGATATGTTTGTTGCTCCAAATGGTTACTACATATTAATGGTTCGACAAGTGGGTCTCGATCTTGGTTTGAATCCTGATGAATTCATGTAGATTTTTATGAGCAATAAAACATAAAACATTCATCCTTGAAGTAAAGGGATCTGATACAGTTCTTGTTCATCTAGCTTGTTTTTATTTGTTATGCTGTAAATTAAAGTTAACTTCTAATTGTTCTAAACAACTTTTGTTGTAAATAAGGTGATGAGATTGAGCCTGGCGATTACACTGATGCTGCGTTGTTGAAGTAGAACAACAAATTTCAAACATAACTCAGTCTTAAACATAAAACAGTCGTAATTGAAATTGAAGGCAGTCATAGCTTTTAACCAGTACAGGCAAGACAATTGGAGTGTTCGAGACCTCGACTAATTTCATATTGTTTTCCGCTAAAATTAGTCGAGGTTTCCAGCACTCCAATTGTCGTCCCTCTAATGGTATCCACACGCACACAAACTAGATCGAACTAGTATGCTAGTGCCGACGAAATCAAATCTCTGAAGCCGTCAGGACGAACAATATGTCTCTTCCTCTTTTTCTCTCTATGTTTTGTTATTAGGTTAATCCCCTCATTCAAATCTCAGAAGTTGTCAGGACGAAAACTTCGTCATGTAGTAAACATAACTCAGTCTTAAACATCACTTAGTCGTAAACATAACTCAGTCGTACAGGAAAAATAACTAAGTCGTATAAGTAGAGACGAAAAAACACAGCTTCCTATAAATAGTAATCAACTTGATGTAACTGAGCCGTTTTATATATTTTGAATTTTATAACTCAGGCACTCAATAAAAATAACTTAGCCATTTCGTTTATTATAAAACAATAATAATAACCTAGAGGAATGATAAACCATAACTTAGGCGTATAATATCGACTAATTGTTATAACCGAGGCAAATGATGTCATACTTACGCAGCTATGATGGGATAATACGTTTCCGAGGTCAAATCCTATGCTTATTATGTCAGCTTTTAAGACATCACTACACTTCTCGTAATAAGACATAATAGCTGTCATAATAACTGCGTAATCAGACATAGGGTTTGACCTCTGAGACGTGTTATCCTATCATAACTTTTTAGTAAGACGTCATTTCAACTTTACTTAATGACTTAGTTATTTCCTTAACGTCTGAGTTATGTTTATGACTGCGTTCTACGTTATGTTTACTTCAAGACGGAGTTTTCTTCGTGGTTATATATAGCTGAGTTCTCTTTACAATGTTTGTGTTACTAGTGAGTATTAGCAAATATTACTTCCTCTGTTTTTTATTATAGGATGTTTTAGAGTTTTCATATGTATTAAGAAAACAATTAATGTGTCATATTAAATGTAACACTTTTCTCGCAAACCAATTTCCCACAAAGGGAGTATTATTTTGAAACTTTCCATTACATAGACCCAAAGTTATTATTATAATACATAACTACTGCAAGAAGTAGATTAGCAGTAGGATAATGAAATTAAGTCCTAAAGCAAACATAACGCAATCGGAAACATAACTCAATGATGTGTCACATTTTTTATCTCCAATCGAACAGTATAGTTATCTCTATTATAGCAAGATTCTATTGTGAGCTACAGTGTTACACTATATTTAATCTAACACTGTAGCAACGACATATGATTTTCCGCATGACTTCATAAGGATAACCTATGATCGAAGTAGTCGGTTTATCTATTGGTAATAATCTGGTATTTAATTCAGAACCAAAAATTCCGACCCAAACCGAGCCGAGATTATCAGTTTTTGATTTCAAACTGGAATCGTTATAAATCAAATTGGAAGGGTTTACAAAATGAATTTGGTTTTCGGTTATTAAAACCGAATCGTTACCTGATTTAAACCAAATTATATAATAATTTTCTATTTTTAGGGTTTCATTTGGTATGAACCCCTTTTAAAAAATCAGAGAAGACGACTGGGGAGTTTTTAGGCGATTCAAAATGATTCATAGACGATTCCATCGGCGATTCTGGTCTTCGATTGTTGCCTCTATTCTCGTCTCTGATTCCGCATACGAAAAGTCTATGATTCTTCCTTGTTGTTGTTTTTCTTCTCGGTTCTCGAGTCAGGGTTTGGGTATATCTCTTTTTTTATTCTTCCTTATTCTTCTTCTTCTCCTCTGATTCTTCCTTGTTCTTCTTCTTCTCTGATTATTTTCGCTTTTATGGGTTTTTTCCGAAAAAACCGATCTGATCCTAACCGATTTTAAAATCGGTTACTTTCGGAAGAGTTTCTAATTTCCGAAAAATTCGATTTCTGAAATTTTTGACACGTATCCATCCGAACCGACCCGGATCTCAGGCCTAGTTGGTATACATTAACTATTGGTTTTTAAAACACATTAACTCAGATATTTGTCTTGCATTATATGGATAAGTATTACCGCTTCTTTTGGTATTACACTAATATCGAGAAATTTTAATAATTGAGGTAAATGATCTAGGAGTATTAATTAAACCTCCAATAGGGTTTTCGAGTGAAAGTCACTAATTTGTACACGGATAAAGTTTTGATTGATGTTTTTCAGTTAGAAATTTTAAGTTTATATAATTATAAACTGTTTTAAAAAAATTTCAGTTCGGCTTCAGTTACCGAGGTAAGAATAACTCATCCCTTATCACGATACCGGTTTAAGTATAACTTATCCCTTATTACATTCAATACTTACAAATAACTCAGCCCTTATTAGTTATTATGTTACCGAGTTATGAATACCTCAACCCTTATTAGTTATTACGTTACCAAGTTAAAAATAACCAATATATTAGTCGTCTAATAAAATGAGGCGAGAATACGAAACATCGTGACTCCTCGAGAAACCGCCACGTTTCTCTCTGTCCCTCCCTCTCTCTCTCTCTCTCTCTCTCTCTCTCTCTCTCTCTCTCTCTCTCTCTCTCTCTCTCTCTCTCTCTCTCTCTATTTATCTATCTGTTTCTCTGTTAATTTGCAGACAACTTAGTATACTGATTTTTCTCAAAAAATAGTACGCATGCAATATCTATGATTTTTCTCACTATTGTTTATTTTTCCTTCTCGATCATATATTGTTCTGATTAATGTTGTGTTTTTTTAGATGGCCAGAAAAAATATTGAGTTGGATTTGAGGAGGTTGAAGCGTTATTCTCCCTCAAACTGCAGCGTCAGTTTGTCTATCATGTTCTTCAATGCATTTATAATCTAACAGATACACAAACCTTAAATTTCATCTCTTGAGGTCCAGTGAGAGACGAAATGTTCCTTTATGAAGGATTTATAATGGGAGCATATAGTACTTGATAGTAGGATTTTTGAGGTCCTCAGGGTATCAATTCCCCATCATTGTTGTATAGAATGGGTGTCAATCCAAATCGGAGTGCACTAACAATCAAGATGCAATGGATACTTCAAAGTCAAGCTAAACAGTAAAAAGGGTGGTTCACTAACATGTCCTAAGTGCAGTGAGACATGCTGGAAGTAAAAAGCATAAACTGAAAAAGGAGCATAAAATACTAAAATGCAAAAATAGAGTAAAATCAGAGAAAGTGAAAGATGTAAACAAGTGTGAAGCAGTTCCTGAGGACTAAGGGTAATAAACCAGAGATCCGTCCCATCTACCTAAGCACCTAACATACCTCAAACAATCAGTAAGCTATTCCTAGACGATAGGTTCATAAGTAACCAAGTCCAATCCCTTGATAAATGGAATCAACCTAAGCAATCACCAGACCTAACTCCCGTTAACAGTACACTACCTAGAAGGCATTAAGCAACAACCTACCAAAGCCAAAAAGCCCCCTAGTCATCCAACCCTCTAGGCTGAGATGCATATCCTAAGCGTCTAAGGAGTTTCGTAAGGATAGACTAATCTCTGAAATCACCATGATTAGACATTCCATGGAATGCTTTTCGGGCGCTGGAATGTCCAAGATCAGATTTCAATTGGCAAGAAAGAAACCAGCATTAAGCACAATGAAACAAAAGGGATGTATGTATTCAAAAAAGCTTAGGTGCATAAGGTGAGATCAGGACATCAACAGTAGTCCACCCCATCCTCAGGAACTTCAGGAACTACTCACTACTCATGGAAATCAAAACAGAAATCAAAACTACAAAGCTAAACATGCCGATCCAATGATAAACTGCAAGAACAATAAGAACTCAAACCCATAACAGCAAGAACAACAATAGAATAGTAACTAACCCAGAAAGTGATCAAAGCTTAAAACACAATTAAAAACGAAAATGAAAGATCATCATGCACTAGATAAGCAACCACCTAAAGCTAAGCAGAAAAGTAAAGGAAAACGGAAGATTAGCATAAACTTAAAAGATTCTGGGTTTTACACCTAAGAACATGAAGAACAACAAAGCAAAATGAAAAGACAAAACCTAAAGAAAAACAAAGCTTATGTAAAAGGAGGCGAATTAGGGCTTTTATAGTATTCAGAGAAAAGCCCTAAATCGCACTAAGGAAAAAAACTAATCATTGGCTCGAATCTTCGGTTAGGTCCACTTTGGAATTGAGTTGGCCGGGTCAAAGCGTGATCGATCCGAGCTAGGAAATATTGAATGAGATTGATCCAGAAGTTGAGCTTGAGATCGATCCAGCTTGTATGTGGCTTGAACGAGATCGATCTAGATTTGAGTGCTGGGATCTATACATAAGTTTGATGCGGGATCGATCTGGACGTGTGCTGGGATCGATCTGGACGTGTGCTGGGATCGATCTGGACGTGTGTTGGGATCGATCTGGATTAATCCAGAAGTGAGCTGGGATCGATCCAGATGTTGCAGCTGAGATCGATCAAGAAGTTTCTTGGGATCGATCTAGAAGCTGCTTGGGATCTATCCAAAAATGTGTTGTGGGATTGATCTGGGATAAATGGATGAGTGAGCTGAGATTGATCCAGAAGTCGCTTGGGATCGATCTAGAAGCTGCTTGGGATCTATCCAAAAATGTGTTGTGGGATTGATCTGGGATAGATGGAGGAGTGAGCTGAGATTGATCCAGGTTGAAGCTGGGATCGATCCAGAAATGTGTTGCGGGATCGATCTGGGATCAATGCAGGAGTGAGCTGAGATCGATCCAGGTTTAAGCTTGGATTGATCTAGTTGAGTGTCAGTCCATTCCACGCTAAGTGTTGCTCCATTCCAGGTTGAGTGCTGCTTTTCTGAATTCTCACAAAACCTTCCTGAAAACTCCTGAAATTCCTGAAAAATCTCCAAAATGCGCGCATATGTAAATTCTAATGCAAAAGTCCTAATAATCACAAACTTACTGAAATCAACTATAAATGTGATGTATCCACACCTAAAGACCTTATAATTGATGCTAAATGACATGTAAAATCCATGAAAATTTAGAGTCATAAACTCCCCAAACTAAATCCTTGCTTTCCCTCAAGCAAGTAATTCAAAAGTCTGGGAGTGAGGTTTGAAAGTGGGAACTCTGAACCAAAACATGCTGCAAACACAGGTAACATTAATGTCCTGTTACTAGTTCTAGAATGCAATCCTAAGTTCATCCTACGAAAAAACTTTAGCCATACTCATCACAATTCATCACAGACAATTTTCAACTTCCGCAATGCATTCAAATTCGTTTGTTCCTTTAACATTCATTAATCAGGAACCATGGATCAAGTCATGTACCTTCAATGAACTCATTTGGCCAAGGACATGTTAAGGAGTAAAGATGACCCTTTCATACAATGATTAGTAATTCAGAATAAGGGTTCTCTCTAAAGGGAATGAGCTTTAGCAGAAAGCTAAAGGTAAGAACACTTAGATGCATACAGAAATAGAACCCCATCTACCCAATGCTAATGAAACCTATGTTTCTTGATTCTACCCAGTAAGGAGTCCTAGTTCTACCTTTTCCAAACTCAAAGTGATCGTACCCATTTACATTCCCAATTTTTCATCTTTTCTTTGTTACACTTAGGAGAGACTTCTTTCTTAGATGCTGCTAGTTGTTTCAAAAACTTACTTACTTAAACACTTATGGCTCTTGACCTTTTTACTTGCAGTATCTTTTGGGTTTTACCCTTTTGGATTCATTGTCATATGTTTTCTCTTATTCTGCACTAGCCATACTTCTTTTGCATACCAATGTTCCCCCAAACTTTCTACTATCATGTTCTCATTCTTTTTCATCTCATCTCCTAAGGTTCTTTCTTAACACTTCGCTTTTTACCAACTACCAATACCCTTTCGTTTGTTTCAATCCAAGCCAACATTCAAAATCGAATCCCACCNACAATTGAAATCGAATCCCACCTAGTCCTATCTAGTCCAAAAAGTGTGGACTAGAACTACATGAGACCCTATTCCTGTCAGTTCGAACCTAACACATTCTACCAAAATCATTCCATAAAAGTCCTGCCACACAGGAGTAGATTCAGAGTTTGAAAGAAGGCAAGNCTATCCATGAGTTCATATTCAACACACAAACATGATAATTAAGAATTCAAATTCAAGTTCTAATAGATAGGAACAAACTTAAAATCACAACATGCTTCAGGAGACGAACGATCATGCAAGTTCACATTCCAAGCAAGGTGCAGTTTTACTTCAGAAAAATTCAGGATGCATTAGACAACTAACAACTAGGGCACTAACATTTTGTGAGAAAACATCATGATTACGAGGTTATCATCTTCCTAGTTCCCTATGCATGTGCAACTACATGAAATGCAACATCCTATATGCAACTAAATGAAATGAAATGACACTCTGTTTTTGAAGAAAAATTTTCAAAAAATTTTCAAGTTTTTATGGGTTTTTTGATGCTAATAGATGCTATGTAAATGCAATGCAAAGTGGAGACAAAGGAACAAGCAAGAAAAAATTGCATTAAATAGCAGGTCCCCCGAATCCTCCTCCAAACCTGAATTACACATTCTCTGTGTAATCCAAATTTTGGATTGGACTCCAGGAAGGACTTGATAATGAAAAAGCATTAAAGACATTTTAAACATGAAGAGAAATCAGAAACAACAAGCAAAAACATCAAACATGAGATAAAGTACATTGAATGAATTATACTATAAAGGAGGGGATTTGGATGGACCTCAGTTACCCTAGTCATCTAGGTAAAGGTTCGAGAAGGAGTCCACATCTCATCCCATGGCATCTGAGATGATCGCCCTTAAATCATAGATGTCATGACGGAACTCGAGATTTTGATCTCTATCAAAGGCAATATGTATGCGGTCTGGAAGTAAGAAAATCCCTTGCCTCTGTAATTCTAGCTGGAACATATAGCAAATTTGAGAAATAAGACTCCCAATTATGAATCGCGCTTCTGTCAACTAATCCATGTTCATCAGTCTTGATGGGTAAATGCATCCTCTAGGTCGTATCCGAAGTCTCTTGAAAATAGTTGTTATCCACCCTCCGATGCTTAGTTCTAGTCTCACCCGTCCTCCCGTTCCCCAGTTGGGATTTTTGTACGTCAATTGCTTCTCCAAGGATAGTATGAAGGGGCAAGGTCGTAGTCGCCTTAAGTAGGGAAACATGTTCTGGTTGTGCAAGGAGTTATGGATTATGTGAGCAACACCCAGACGCAAGTACTTCAGTTCTTCAATGATTACGAGGTCGGTGTCCTTCCTAGCATAGAATGAATTTGCTAGGATCTGTTGCACGTATCTGACTGCTGGGTGACGGATGCTAGAGCTTTTAGTTTGTCTCTATCGAAAACCGTCCGCTGCTATCTCATCCCAAACAAACCCCACTTCCTCCTGAGCATTTTCGAATTCATCTGGTTGATGCTTCATGCACATAAAACCGTAAATGCTCCATAGATCTCCGAAGGTGACATGGTTTATATCATCATCATCCCCAATATGTCTTGGACCTCTTTCCGGATATCAAGAGTTCTCAGAGTCTCGATATCAGGAAACGTTGATCCCGTGAATTCCAGTTGCATCAATCTCCCATAGATTTCTTCAACCGATTGTCTCTCTGAACGGCTGGGCATACCACTGTTCGACATTGTGTTCCTGAAAGGTCAACATAGAAACAAAAGTGTGTGAGTATTTTTCAAAGCGCTTAAGGAGTTCAACAAGTGCTAAACATGCATTCTCAAAAAACGTGTTGGGTATGCAAGTTACTTAAGCAATCACCAAGTTCGTTTCATGTTAAAATCAGTTTCATGTGCTACCTTATCACCCTTAGTTCAAACGTTTTTCGCAATCCTAAATCGGTTTTAAGAAAACATTTTTGTGAAGAAAGAACGAAATTGATTTTTGCAAAGAATCATATGGATACCGATTAGGGATTTTAAAGAAGAAGTTTGAAAAGGTTAGAGAGTGAAACCGATTTTTGCAAGTGATTATAGCTTGTTGAAAAATCTTGATAGAACAATGCTTCTAGTTAAAATTCCTTAGAGAAAAATTGTTTTTAGAGAATGGTTTGTGAAGTAGATGAGTGAAAGAGTGAGAGATACTCCCTTAATATAGAGCCATTAGCGATTTTCGAGGAGGTAGTTGTGAGTGGAAGGTTGTGGTGGAGGAGTAAAGATGGTGCATGTGGAGGAGGATTAAAGAGGGGACATTGGTGTGATGGGGGTGTGGGTGTGTAAGAGAAGTGATGGAGGTGATCTTTTGTCCATGGGGTAAAGGATGTTAGTGGGCAAGTGGAGATGATCCTTTGTCCTTGAGTGAGATGAGCTTAGTTTAGATTCAATCAATACTCCAAACGGTTCGAATGTGCCTAGCCTGGTTCGATCACAACTTCATAGGACGGGTTGGTGACAGTTTGAGCACGTGGATTGATCTTGGCGTTGAGGTACGGATTGATCCGTTGTTGAAGATGGATCAATCTAATGTTGAAAATTGGATCGATCCCAACCATGTATTGGATCGATCATGACCACCTCTTGCATCGATCTAGTGTTAAACATCAGATCGATCATAGTCACCCCTTGGATCGATCATGATCGATCCAACGTTGAAAGTGGATCGATCCCGACCATGGTTTTCATCGATCCTTGAATCGAACTCTCATTGATCAATGTGTTGAAAGTGCATCTTTTCTATGTCCCATTTATTTTCTCCTTGCAAGGTTCTCGAAACTCATCATGTAAGTACCTAAAACACCAAAACCAATTGAACGCTAAATTTCATTAGACCAAGTACTGAAATTTAAAAAGCATTGAAATTGAAATATATACAGAGATAGACATGGGACTTTCTCCCAAGTGAGCTTGTTTAAAGTCGCTAAGTTTGATTTCCTATTTTTAGGATTAATGACCCTGAGACGGTTCGCCGAAGAGAACCGAGGTCTTTTCTGAGAAAGCTCCTTTGTCATAGTCCTTATCAACCTTGATGTTTAGCTTTGGTTTTTCATCAACTTCTACAGCAAGTATGATATCTTCCTCAGAAAGTATCTCCTTGATCATGAAGCTCTTAGAACACAGTGGATCCACATTCCCCAGATAATATTTGAACCTTTTGCTGAGTAAAAAGACTTTGTCTCCATTCTTGATTTCCAAGGTTCAGGTATGAGGTTCCAAGTATTTTTCAGAAATTTGAATGTTCAAAGGTGGCTTCTGAGGAGGTGCACGTTCAGGTCGAGGTTTGAACTCGGGGTTTCCTTTTCCCGGATCTTTCAGGTTGTCTTCACATCTTGAAATTTCCAATGTCCTGCTTTCTTTTAACTCCTCTCGAACTCCTTTATCTGGTTCTTTAACAGGATTTAAGACTTCATTGTGCGTTCCAGACCTTGTTGGTTCCTTTCCAAATCCATCTTCAACTGCTTCACTGCTTGAGTACCCATCCTTTGGATTGTCTTCATTCTGTTCCTTCACAGAGAATAGCTGACTTTGGGCAGTGGATCCTTGGCTTTGGTCCTGATGTTGAAAATCATTTTTGGTCCTCTCTCTATGTTTAGCTTTATGTGACCTTTCTTGATGTTGATTACAACCCCAACCGTTTCTAGGAACGCTATTCCGAAGATCAATGGATCCTTAGGCTCTTCATCCATCTTTAATACCACAAAGTCTGTGAGTGTTGTTGCATCCCTGATCTTGATAGGTAAGCTTTCTAAAATACAAACAGGATACCTAACTGATATGTCCATAATCAATAAATTTATGTTGGAAGCCTTGAATTCATCGAATCCCGGCTTCTTTGCAGTGGGCATAGGCATTAAGTTTATAGAAGTTCCCAAGTCACAAAGGCATTCATCAAAAGTCAGGGGTCCTAGTGAGCAAGGTAAGGTGAATGAACCATGATCCTCTTGCTTCGTTGTTATCAAGGCATTGTATTCGTCAGATGGTTCTAGCACTTCCTGAGCTATCTTTTCCTTCATAGGTTTCGCAAAGACATTTCAGTATTTCGCCATGATCTCTTTCTTGAAACGTGATGGAAATGGCAGTCATGGGACATAGGGTGGTGGATAATAAGGTTTTTCAATCTCTTTTGGAGTAGGTAACTTCTCAACAAGCCTTTTTACAGGAACATACTCTTCATAGTCCAGAGGTGCATCTAAGTTTGAGCTCAAATCCCCCCCCCCCAACTTGAACCACACTGTCCTCAGTACAAATAAGAGGGTAAGTTGGAGTAGGAAGTTCAGTTTTCTACTGGAGATAGATGGCATTGATGTTAGCATATTCCTTTGGGTTCTACACAGACTTTCCCGGAAGTTGACCATTCGTAGAAGTATAAGTTGATGTGGTCTTTCCTTCGAGAGTGGTGACCCTAGAGTTGAGAGTTTCAAGCTTCGAGTAGATTGCACCGAATGAAGTGTCCATCTTGTGTTGGATTTCACCAAATTTCTTTGATGTCTTGAGTGCATGATTGGCTTGATCTTGAAGAAGCTGCTGTAACATAGCTTCAATGTTGAAACGTTGAGCAGGAGGTTGGTTAGATAGGAAACCAGGAGCTGCATGAGTAAGTTGTTGCTGTTGTGGTTGTTGAAAACCATTTTGTTGTTGCTGCTTTGGGAAGTAACCTCTATTCTGGTGTAGTTTCTCAAAGTTTGAGAGTTCTTTTTTTGTTGAGGTGGGTACACTTAGTCTTGTGGGTAAGCAACGTTGTTGCTTCTGTAAGAAAGACCAGGGTTGTTGGAGTAGTTGAAGTACCCTTTGTTGTAACCCTCTTGGTTCTGTACAGAGCACATTTCTTCTTGTTATGGAACTTCGGCAACTTGAATCTGAAGTTGTTCTTCATCAGAGATGAAGTGAACATGATGTTGTTGACCCAGGAGTAACTTGTATAACTTCTCATTGAGTGCCTTGATCTCCTTCGTTGTGCCATTATCAGAAGCAGAACCACCTCAAGGTGTTCTGTCATATTCCTCACTATAAATCCCATCAGATTAGGCAAGGTTTTCCACTACCTCCCATCCTTCATCCACACTCTGGTTTAGGAAGTTCTCATTGCTTGCAGTATTAAGCAACATTCAAATCTTGGGTAAAGCACCTCGATAGAGGGTGCTGAGTAATGACGCTTTGTTGAAACTGTGATGGGGGCATTGCATTGTGTAGTTCTTGAAGTGATCCCAAGGTTCAGATAAAGTTTCAGCATTCTTCTGTGCAAAGCCTGAAATGTCATTCCTTAGACGTGTTGTTCTGGAAGTTGAGAAGAACTTTGCAAGGAATGCCTTCTTGCAGGCATCCTATGTTGTTATAGAGTTCCTTGGGAGTGACTTCTCCCATTGGTGTACCTTCTCCCCCAAATAGAAAGGGAAGAGGCATAGTTTGAAAGCATCCTCACTCACACCATTAATCTTCGTGAGGTTGCAGAAGCGATCAAACTCGTCAAGATGATCGTGTGGATCCTCCATATGTAGTCCATAAAGCTTGTTCCCCTGCACCATTGAAATAAGACTATGCTTGATCTCAAAATTGTTGTTTTAAACAGCAGGTGGATTGATTCCATGTCTGATGGTGTGAGTGTTGGGGTTGTCACTAGCACCTATAGTGTGCTGGTTGTCTCTGTCAGCGTTGTTTGCCATTTGTAGGTCTAACCGTCTTAAGTGTTCCGCAAGTTCGTGTTCACGTCTTGCCCAAGAGTGTTCTTGTTTAAGAGCTCTGATGTCTTCAATGAGAGGAATCAAGTCTGTTGATCATCTACTTCTCAGGTTCATACACTGCTAAGCAGGTACCTGAAAACAAATCAAACAAAGGTAAACAGGTAAGTAAAGAAGTAAAATAAGCTTGATCAACACCCAAATGGCAACGGCGCCAAATTGATAGTAGAATTTTGGAGGTCCTAAGGGTATCAATTCCCCATCATTGTAGTATAGAAGTGGTGTCAATCTAAATGAGAGTACACTAACAATCAAGATGCAATGGATACTTCAAATTCAAGCTAAACAGTCTAAGGGGTGGTTCACTAACAGGTCTCAAGTGCAGTGAGACATGCTGGAATTAAAGTGCATAAACAGAAAAAGGAGCATAATAGACTAAAATGCAAAAATAGAGTAAAATCAGAGAAAGTGAAAGATGTAAACAAGTGTGAAGCAGTTCCTGAGGACTAAGGGTAATCAACCAGAGATTCATCCCAATCTACCTAAGCACAAACATACCTGAAACAATCATTAAGCTATCCGTAGATGATAGGTTCATAAGTAACCAAGCCCAATCCCTTGATAAATGGAATCAACCTAAGCAATCACCAGACCTAACTCCCGTTAACGGTACACTACTTAGAAGGCAATAAGCAACAACCTACCAAAGCCAAAAAATCACCATAGTCATCCAAACCCCTAGGCTGAGATGCATATACTAAGCATCTAGGGCGTTGCGTAAGGATAAACTAATCTCTGAAATCAACATGATCAGACATTGCATAGAACATTTTTTGGGAGCTGGAATGTCCAAGATTAGATTTCGATTGGCGTTAAAGAAACCAGCATTAAGCATAATGAAACAGAAGGGATGTATGTATTCAAACAAGCTTAGGTTCCTAAGGTGAGATCAGGACATCAACACTAGTGTACCCCATCCTCAGGAACTTCAGGAACTACTCACTACTCATGGAAATGAAAACAGAGAAAACAAAAATCAAAACTACAAAGCCAAACATGCTGATTTAAGGATAAACAACTAGAACAATAAGAACTCAAACCTAGAACAACAAGAACAACAATAGAACAGTAACTAACCCAAAAAGTGATCAAAGCTCAAAACACAAGATTAAAAACAAAAATGAAAGATCAACATGCACCAGATAACATTCAACCTAAAGCTAAGCAGGAAAGTAAAGGAAAAACAGAAGATTAGCATAAACTTAAAAGATTCTAGGTTTTACACCTAAGAACATGAAGAACAACAAAAAGAAATGAAAACCTAAGACAAAACCTAAAAAGGAAAGAAAAACAAAGCTTGTGCAAAAGGAGGCGAATTAGGGCTTTTATAGTGTTCAGAGAAAAGCCCTAAATCGCACTAAAGACAAAAACTAATCATTGGCTTGGATCTTAGGTTAGGTCCACTTCATAATTGAGTTGGTCGGGTCGAAGAGTGTTTAAGTCGAGTTGGTAAGTGCGAGATCGATCTGAGCTGGGGACGCTTGAATGAGATCAATCCAGAAGTTGAGCTGGGGACGCTTGAATGAGATCGATCCAGAAGTTGAGCTTGAGATCGATCCAGCTTGTATGTGGCTTGAAAGAGATCGATCTGGTGTTGAGTGTTGGGATCGATCCAGAAGTTTGATGCGGGATCGATCTGGACGTGTGTTGGGATCGATCTGGACGTGTGCTGGGATTGATCTGGATCGATCCAGAAGTGACATGGGATCGATCCAGATGTTGCAGCTGAGGTCAATCCAAAATTTCTTGGGATCGATCTAGAAGATGCTTGGGACCGATCCAGAAGTGTGCTGCGGGATTGATCTGGGATCGATGCAGGAGTGAGCTGAGATCGATCCTGAAATGTGTTGCGGGATCGATGCAGGAGTGAGCTGAGATCGATCCGGGTTGAAGCTGAGATCAATACAGTTGAGTGTCAGTCGATTCCACGCTAAGTGCTGCTCCATTCTAGGTTGAGTGCTGCTTTTCTGAATTCTCACAAAACCTTCCTGAAAACTCCTGAAAGTCCTCAAAAATCTCTAAAATGGGGGCATATGCAAATTCTAATGCAAAAGTTTTAAAAATCACAAACTTACTGAAATCAACTATAAATGTGATGTATGCACGCCTAAAGACCTCATAATTGATGCAAAATAACATGTAAAACATGAAAATTCAGAGTCATCAGTACTCCGTATGAAGGTGGAATCTTCTCACTTACGATCCACTTCCCTCCTGACTATCTGTACCAACCACCAAAGGTGTCTTTCAAGACTAAGGTCTACCATCCGAACATCAACTATAGTGGATTCATTGACATGTATATGTTGAGAGACACAAAATGGTGTCAAGTCTTTAGAGTGTCCCATGTATGAATACTTGTTTGATGTCTGTATAATCGTTATTAATCAATGTTTCTTCACTGATTGATCAAGTTTCTTGACTGATAAGGTGTTGTCCTCCATTGCCGCGTTGATGGTTGTTCCCAATCTAAGTACGAGGCAAATGCAAGAAGCTGGACTCTGAAGTATGCTATGGGATGATGAAAACTCTTATTTCCATCCCTGTAACTATGACTAATTTGATCTTGTTTTCATTTTTTTGTTTTCTTTATCTGCAAGCAAGTATATTTGAAGAACCATAATCAGTAGTAATCACTCAATAAAAACATAAATCAGTCATGAAAATGACTCAGTCGTATAGTAATCAATCAATGCATTATCAATGATGCTATCGAGATGTATGTTGTCTTACGGTTACTTTAAATCTAACATTTATATTTGGGAAAGAGATCTGACTCATATAAAGTTAATCATATACAATGTACTATAAATAACTCATCAAGAGTCTAACTCACGTTTTTATATGAGAAAATTATCATAATTGTAAGGGTTTAGGGTTTAGTTAACTTCTCTTTTTACATTTGTTAGTAAACCGTAACCTACAAATCATTGACGAATGTGAATTATATAAAATGTGTTAACAAAAGATCCTCTTTTCAATTCAAGATAATATTAATAAATGTATGTATCCACTTTTTAAAATCCTAAGTGCTATTGAGATGTATGTTGAGAATTAATATACAATGTACTTTAAGTAACTCATTAAGAGTCTAACTCACGTTTTCTCTCCTCCACATATTAATTCAGCATCTATTGAACAATTATTTTCTTCCTAAAATTTATACATATTTATATAGTTCACGATATTATACATATTTTTAATATGAAAAAATACTATCCAAAATAATTAATTTTAATATATTTTCATCACTAAAATCTTATTCACATAATATATGTATATATTAAATTCACTTTGAACTAGGTAGAAAATAATTTTAGGACCGTCACTGAAAAGAACATAAGATAAATATTATCCTCTTGATAATATAAAACCATAAGGAATTTCAGTTTAAATTTAGTATATTTTATATGTAAATAATAAGTAAATGATACGGCTTAGGTTTTTTTGGCAAAGGTGTTTTATCCAAGATAAGCGATAGATTACATCCTTATATTTTGGAACATAGAGAGTATTGTATAAAGGACCGAATAATGTTTTTTACTAAACGAATGAGTTATGTTTATTTTACGGCTGAGAAACTATCACCACGAGTTATGCTTGAGCACTAAGAATAAGTGTTACCTAAGACACTAAGAATAACTCAGCCGAATGATAAACAATAACTAAGTCGATTCATATATTAGACGGATTTTACGCTTGAGCACTAATATCGATTAATTATTAGTACCGAGAAAATGATGCTTATTACGCAATATGAGGCTATGATGTGAATTAATCATAACTCAATCGGCAAGTAAAGAACATAACTCAAAAATACACAAAGATAAACAAGGCCTTTAGTAGGATAACTCAGCCGTAACGTTCGTTTACTATTGTTTCCTCTTTTAATTTGTTCAGATATTCTCATGTGTGCCAAAATATTATCTGACTTTGATGCGACCTGATTCTCCTTCTCTTTCTTGAAAACGTAAGAAAATCTTTCTTTAACATTACAAAATTTTTATTTTTTTAATAACACCAAAACTAGTGAAATGATGATGTGGAAGGTTAAAAATGAGAAATAGGGAGTTGAATTCTTATTAGCATAGAAAATTGAAAAAATCAATCATTTTAAAACTAAAAAACATCAATCAAATAAAAATGGAGGGAGTAATACGCAGCTATTATGTCATAATATAAGGCTATGATGTCTTATTACGTTACCAAGGTAAAAAAAATCGTGACTCTTAGATTAATAACTAAGCTTTATTGAAATCAGAATTCAACTATAGTTAAACGAGAACTCAGCCGCATAAAATTTAAATAATGAACAAATGATGTCTTACTATCCAACTATTAGGCTATGATGTGATATTACTTTGTCGAGGTCAAACCCTATCCGGGAATTCTCATGCGTGCCAGAAAATTTTCTGACTTTGACGCGGCGTGAGTTTCCCTCTCTTTTTTGAAAACGTAGAAAACCTTTCTTTATAAATGTCAAAATCATTATTTTTAAAAAAATGTTAAATATAAAACATCCATTAAAAAGAAACAGAGTGACCACGTTTTATATTGCCTCTCACTTTTGAAAACACCAAAACTAGTACATCTTATATTCATCAAAATTCTCTGCACAAATCTCTTTACAATGCCTAGGTCCTCGACAGGGTCTTCTTGGGTGTCAACAAGATCTCCATCTCCTGAACCAATTCTTACGAAAAAATTACTCTCAAAGTCGGGTATAGGTATGAATTCGTGATGAGTGTTCATACACATGGAAAGAAAATAATGTCTGAGTATTGTAAATTGACAAATGTTGATCCTGGCACAGTTTGGTTCATGTATGACAACAAACGACTCAGACCTACTAATACTCCTCTTTCAGTTATTTCACTCGCTTTTGTATTTAATAACTTTGTTTAAATCCATTATATCCAAAATCAATATTATCATGTTTTAAATTTCTTTTTTCAGTTAATGATGGAAGATGCGGTGATNTACTATAAACATAACTCAGAAGTTTGATGGTGGTCTGTTAGCTGTTTGTATTTTATTTTCTTTCTGAATATTAAAAATTCTTGTAATTCCAGTATTTTATGCAACCTCTGAAAGTTATAAGTTATAACCATGATTATAACTCAGTCGTAAATTAATCATAACTCAGTCGGCAAGTAAAGAACATTACTCAAAAATACACAAAGATAAACAAGGCATTTAGTAGGATAACTCAGCCGTAACGTTCGTTTACTACTGTTTCCTCTTTTAATTTGTTCACATATTCTCACGCGTGCCAAAAAATCATCTGACTTTGACGCGACATGATTCTCGCTCTCTTTCTTGAAAACGTACAAAATATTTCTGTAAAAATTACAAAATCTTTATTTTTTATAAAAGAATTAAATATAAAACATCCATTAAAAAGAAACGGAGTGACTACGTTGTATGTTGCCTCTCACTTTGAATCCATTATAACTGTATAAGACAATAATAATAACCCAGCCGAATGATAAACAATAACTTAGCGTTGTAAACATAACTTAGTCGTATAATATCGATAAATTTTTTTAACCAAGGCAAATGATATCTTACTACGCAACTATTAGGCTATGATGTGATATTACTTTGTCAAGGCTAGACCATATCTCATGCGTGCTAAAAAACTTTCTGACTTTGACGCGACGTAAGTTTTCCTCTCTTTATTGAAAACGTAAAAAATCTTTCTTTCAAAAATTACAAAATCTTTATTTAAAAAAACTATATATAAAACATCCATTAAAAGAAACAGAGTGGCTATGTTTTATATTGCCTCTCATTTTGAAAACACCAAAACTAGTACATTTTATATTCATCAAAATTCTCTACACAAATCTCTTTACAATGCCTAGGTCCTTAACAGGGTCTTCTTGGGTGTCAACAAGATCTCCCTCTCCTGAACAAATTCATACGAACAAAATGACCCTCAAAGTCAGGTATAGGTATGAATTCGTGATGAGTGTTCATACATGTGGGAAGAAAATAATGTATGAGTATTGTAAATTGACAAATGTTGATCTTGGCACGGTTCTGTTCATGTATGACAAAAAGCGACTCAGACCTACGGATACTCCTCTTTCAGTTATTTCACTCGCTTTTGTATTTAATAACTTTGTTTAAATCCATTATATCTGAAATTAATATTGTCATGTTTTAAATTTCTTTTTCAGTTAATGATGGAAGATGGTGGTGAGATTTTTGTGGCCTTGGAGTAGTTTGAAGTTTGATGGTGGTCTGTTAGCTGTTTGTATTTTATTTTCTTTCTGAATATTAAAAAATTTTGTAACTCCAGTATTTTATGCAACCTCTTAAAGTTATAAGTTATAACCATGATTATAATTCAGTTGTAAATTAATCATAACTCAGTCGGCAAGTAAAGAACATAATTCAGAAATACACAAAGATAAACAAGGCCTTTAGTAGGATAACTCAGCGGTAACGTTCGTTTACTACTGTTTCCTCTTTTAATTTGTTCACATATTCTCATGCATGCCAAAAAATTATCTGACTTTGACGTGACGTGATTCTCCATCTCTTTCTTGAAAACGTAAAAAAATCTTTCTTTAAAAATTACAAAATCTTTATTTTTTTAAAAAACACCAAAACTAGTGAAATGATGATGTGGAAGGTTAAAAATAATAAATAGGGGGTTAAATTCTTATTAGCATAGAAAATTGACAAAATCATTCATTTTAATTCTAAAAACATCAATCTAATAAAAACGGAGGGAGTGTTACGCAACTATTATGTCATAATACGCGGCTATGATGCCTTATTACGTTACCGAGGTAAAAAAATTGTGACTCTTCGATTAATAACTAAGCTATATTGAAATCAGAATCCAACTATAGTTAAACGAGAACTCAACCGAATAAACTTTCCAAAATGAACAAATTCACGTCACTAAATCGTTCCACGTCAATAAAACATTATACATATCAAATTTCTCAGTCGCTCAACTATTTCATTGTGACTAAAGAAAAAAGAAACGGTTTAGTGACCTAGTTATCTCGCTCGTCGTCTTCATCGTCGAAATATTGTTGTGAACCCTCGTTGAAATTTCGGGTAAGTTGCGATTGATTCCCCTTGATATATGTTGCGAGTGAGAGTAATTCTATTGCAGACGAGTTTGATTTATGATGTGACTGAGTTTGATTTCTGTTACGACTGCACGTTGCGATTGAGTTTGATTTTGTTGCAGATCAGTTTTTGTTGTTTTTGTGTGTGAGTTTCATTTTACATATAAATAAACACATCTTCTTTAACACTCTTGTATTTTACACGGAGTAAACCTCTAAATAAAAACAACAGTTTAGTTTCCCTACTTTTAACCCTGGTCGTCTTCTCCAAAATCTTCTTCGTCGAAACTGTATTCGCCTCGTCATGTTCTCCTGTATGTTGCTAGTGATTGTGACATATAATGCGACTGAGTTTGAATATTGTTAGGACCGAGTTTGATTTATGATACCACTGAGTTTTAGGCCTTGATTGTTTGCAGATTTTAAAAGAGATTTTGGTTTTTGTTTTTCAAAATATTTATTTTTAGTCATTCAAGATTTTTTAAAAATAGATTCCCTAAAATATAGGGAAACTAGTTTTTAGTAGTTTTGTTTATTTCTATACAAAAACTAAAATCTATATTATATGAGATTTTAAACAAAAACTACCAAAACTTTTTTTCTTTAATAGACATATTGAATATTTTAAACAAAAATGAAAACACTATGAAGTTATTTTTATATAAATATATTGAATACATTATAAATTTGGCTGTAAATATTTAATTTCAAACCATTTTATTTTTGCAAAAATAACATTTAAGATTGTCTTTTCTTATTTGTCCTCTTTGATTTTACTTTTGATTTCCTTTTATTTAAAGATTTGTCAAAAATTTTAATTTTAGCAATTTACATTTTTTTATATAAGAAATAACTATTTATTTCCAACGCTCACACATAAAAGAATATAAAAAATTCGTTATCAAATTATGTAAATTCTCATATAATTGCATTTAATTATTACAATATTATTTTAATCAATATTTCATAGCTAATCCAGAAATATTTCAATAAATTTTACAATTTTATTGGCAAATATTTTAGTGTTTGCTCATTATTTAGTTAAAATAAATTAATTTATATGTTTTGATAAAAAAAATTGATACTTTTTAGAAAAGCAATATTATTTCCATTAATTATATATTATTTTAAAATTTATAGCAGTAAAAAATAAAACATAAATTAAATTAGAAAATAATACTGATAAGAAACAAAAAACTACCAATCAATTGTAAAAACTAGAAAACCAAAAACAAAAACCAAAATCTAAATACTATTAAACAAGCATGGCCTTATATTGCAAGTGGGTTTGGCATGGATATTCAAGAAAGAGGAGAGGATTTTCTCTGTTTGTAACAAAGTAATATCCCATGTTTATTCTCCTATATTGCTTTGAAGGAAGTGATGCTCTCAGCTTTGTCTCTTGGAAAGCGATGACTTTCTTCTCGAATTTTCTTCAGTTAATTAACATTCTCAATTATGACGATTGGCTTTCGGAACTTCACGACATCATTTCAAATTTTAGAATTTTGGGAAAATGCTTTGAAGTTGTAAAGTTCATGTTTGTCCCTCACACTGAAAATAGGTAAACAATCTTTATATTCGGTTGTAAGGCCAATTCTGGCCTCTGGTTCTTAGTTTCTAATGAAATTTTGAGTGACAAAAAAAAGTATATACATTTTAATATCCTTTTTTGTAAAGTTTTGCTTAATTTGGTTCAGATGAGGATATCATATAGATCTCAGTACAAAATGCCGAAGGTTTTTTTTTTCATCTTGTTATTTGAATGCTAATTCAACAGCTCCGTCATTTCTCCTCTGGATGGAGGAGTCCACAAATTTTATTGGCATACTGCTTTCATAAAAATTTTCATAATTTGTCACTCATGATTTTGGAAGTAGCTTTAGTAGCTCCTTTCTTGTAATGTGTCGAGGGATGTGGATGCATGATGGACTGTGTTGTGATTCAAGTTGTATGAGTAGTGCACCTTTGGTGTCTCTTAGGAGGCTTAGTACCATAGCATGATTTTGAATGCAATATCCCATATGGTGATGGAGGGTCGCTGGATACGTGTTGCCTAACTGTGGAGCTCCTGTGTTTTGAAATTTTGGAAAAATTGTGGATCTTCAAGCGCCACGTTGAAAGTTGTGTGACTAACATGTGCATGCATTCAAAGTTGTTTGAAGAGTTGCGATGCAAGCATGTTGATACTCTTTGTATCTCGTGTCTAGTAGAGCAAGTCTTTCCACTACAAGTAGGCTTTTTCTTTCGTGAAGGTTTAATGCGGAGCAGATTGCAATATAGTGGAATGGTTGTATCCATAGGTTCTCCAATGATGAATCATCCCTTCGTTGAGACGTAGAGGAATCATGTACTCTGCTTCAGTTGTTGGAACTAGGTGTTGTTCTTTTGCGGCGTATTTATGAGGACCAAACACGTGTTTCATCACTTTAGAAAAAGTAGAGTTTGTTTCATTGAAGGCTTTGTATGGATTTAATACTGGTAAATAGGTAGTAAGCACTTTATTATCATAACTTATATGTTCAATTTCATACTCTCTCCGTCTCATTATATAAAATGTTTTAAAATATTATTTATGTCCCAAAAAAATATAATATGTTTTTGTATTTCTATGCATATTTTAAAGATATTAAATAGTCTATATCCAATAATAAAATGTCAGTTTTTTAATGATTGGTCAAATATTTTTAGTGTATAATATATATAAATATTTAAAATGAAAAAACAGAATTTCTTAATACGCACGCTTTTAACCAAAACATCTTATATTATGGAACGAAAGAAATATATTTTACTAAAATTTGACCTTTTGAGAGGGTTAGACAACGTAGATGTATTTTCCATGGTGTAAGATGAAACTACCAAGACATATATATTCCTAAAAAAAGGCCGTTTCTATTGCCCAGGTAAGTTGTCTTCTTGGTAGATTTAGAGTTTCATGGCAGCCTCCTCTACCACACTGTCGGAGCCGCCAGACTCACCCCTCCCTCCTTTGTCGTGTCTCATGTTTTTTACATCCCCGTCCATGTTCCCTTCTCCTCACCTCTTTTGTCTTTTTTTCACTTTCTCCGTTTCTGGGATCCTTTGGGTTTGATGCTTGGTCACCGCCATCATTATTCGTTTCTCAACAGTCATTTCCCCTTTGTTTCGTCGTTCATACACCATCCTCACCTTCCCTCTCATCCCAATTAATTTTTTATGTTTCCATCTTAAATCAAGATCTGAAAAGGTTAGATCTAGGTTTTGGAGGAATGAACTCTTCAGTTTACGCTTTTATGGAGTTTTTTGGGTTGTATTTGTGATGTATGTGGTTCATTCTAGTCATACTTTTTGTGTTCTAGTTTTATATTGTATTGAGGTTCTTACTAGTTTTGTGCTAGTTGTTACTAACTTCATGGACTTAGTTTTGTATGTTATATTTGAGTTCTACTTCTTTGTAGATTAGTTGTGGAAAATGCAAGCAGAAGCGAATATAATTGGTGAGTCTAAGGATGTGTGTTCTTCTTCTCCTTCGTTTGTCGGTTAAACTGCTATGTGTTTGCAAGTTGGAACACTATTACCCAGATTGAAGCCTTTGAATACTTTCCTCAACCACTAAGGGAGGAGATTTCAAGAATTGGATTCTTTGCAATTGTGGCTCTCTTCGCAAATTTCTATGCGATAAAGAGAAGTCGAGACATATTTATTTTGTTCTGTTGGAATTTTTTTAGCATTTGTGCTGATTTTATGTCTCTTCCATTTAGTTATGTATGTTCTCTTGCCAATGTTAAGATGTTTTCAAAGACTTTGTATAGCCTGATAAACATTTTGGTGTAACTAATCAATTTATTATGGGTTTGACAAAAGAATAAGAACTAATTGTTAATTGTATAAATTCCCATAAGACAATCTTGTGTAATGTACATGATATATATACATGCTTAGAACCAACTAAAGCAATAGCTGTTGGATATAATCACTTGGTATAAAGACTATATACTAACTATATTTAATTATATCTAACATGCCTCCTCAAGATAGACGGTCTTCAGTGAGTCATATCTTGACACATAAGGATTTTTGTTTTTAGCCCATGGTAAAGGTTTGGTAAGTGCATCCGCGAGTTGATCGGCCGAGGTGACATGAGAAACACGCATTTGACCAACTTGATGATGAGTTCTGAAAAAATGATAATCTAAAGCGAGATGTTTCATGCGAGACTGAAACACATGATTATCTACAAGGTAGGTGGCGCCGACGTTGTCACGATATATAGTTGGTGTAGTGCCAGTCTTGATTCCCAATTCCGACATAAGATTAGTGAGCCATCGAACTTCTGCAGCTGTATCAGCGATGGCCCGATATTCAGCTTCAGTGGAAGAGCGAGCAACGCCATATTGTTTCTTCGAAGACCATGCAATCAGATGAGAGCCAGAGTAGACGATGTAAGCTCATGTAGATGTTTAGTCATCTTTATTACCAGCCCAATCCGCATCTGTAAAAGCATGTAAAGGGATAGTGTTAGACTTCCGAAAGAATACGCCATGATTTTTTGAACATGATAAGTAACGAAGCACTCGTTTAACAGTCATCCAATGTTCATCGATCGGAGTATGCATAAATTGGGAGAGTGTGTTGACCACAAAGGCAATATCCGGGCGAGTGAGAGAGAGATATTGAAGACTTCCAACAAGATTCCTAAATGGTGTTGGATCCTTTAGTAGATGACCAGAATGAAGAGATTGTGTCTGTGAAGAACCATAGGAGTGGAGACCGGTTTGCATTGAGTGAGATTGAATCGAGTCAAAAGATCTACAATATAGCGACGTTGAGTTAGTAAAATTCATGTGGGGTAATAAGAGGCTTCAACACCTAAGAAATAGGATAAGGATCCTAACTCTTTGATAGAGAATCGAGCCTTTAACGAGGTAAAGAAACGAGTCAAGCTGTCATTGTTGTTTCCTATTAGAACACTCTCATCAACATATACCAACATATAAATAAGAGAACCATTGCTATTATAGATGAAAAGACTAGAATCATCTAAAGAGTTATGAAAACCCGAGGTAAGTAGAAAACTCTTGAGCTCATTGTACCACACTCGCGACGCTTGTTTGAGTCCATATCGCCTTGTGTAATTTACAAACTACTTGAGGATGATCTCGATCTATAAAACCTGGAGGCTGCATCATATAGACCGTGTCTCGAAGTATACCCTGCAAGAAATCATGATTAACATCTAATTGACGAATAGACCAATGGAGAGATACCGCAATACTCAATACTAAGCGAATAGAGGTTGGTTTTACAACTGGGCTGAACGTTTCGTGGTAGTCAATTCCCGGAAGTTGAGTGAATCAATTGGCGGCGAGACGAGCTTTATATCTATCAATCTTACCATTAGCTTTCATTTAATTGTAAAGACCCACTTACACCCAAAAATGTTCATCGATTTGGTTGGAGAGATTAACGACCAAGTGTGATTCCGTTGTTGTGCATCAATTTCTTATGCCATAGCTTTGTGCGAATGAGAGTATTTTAGAGCTTGGTGAACTGTAGTTGGAACATAAGTAGGCGAGTCACTGAGCATAACAGAAAAATTAAGATGATTCAGTGGTTTCCTAGTCCGTTGAGAGACTTGTTTAGTGACAGGAGCTTCACCCTGTGGTGAGACTGCAACTTGTGACGGAGGAGAACGGTCTTGTTGAGCAGCTGATCCTGTAGCATCAGGTATTACAGCCTGTGGTGAGTTTTGAAGGACCTACTGGTTGCGGAGAATCATCTGTTGGAGCTGGTAACGGTGTGATGAGAGAGTTGGGTAAAGCTGATGAAGTAGGTAGAGCATGTGAGGTAGAAACATGAGCCGGTAATTTACGAGATTGGTGTGAAGTAGTCCAAGGGCCTAGAATAATTGGACAGAATAAGTTTTGACCAAGTGAAGTACCTACGGAATCAGAATCAAAGACAGCTGATGACAAGATTTATTTAAGTCATAAGGTATCAATTCTCCATCATTGTAGTATAGATGAGGTGTCAATCCAAATGGGTGTGCACTAGCAATTAAGATTGCAATGGATGCTTCTAAGTCAAGCTAAGCAGTAAAAAGGGGTGTTTGACTAACAGGTCCTAAGTGGAATGAAACATGCTGGAACTAAAAAGGTTAAGGGAAAATTCCATTTTAATACACGAACTATTCGAATACCCAACTTAATACACCAACTATAATTTTTGCCAGTTTAATACACAAACTATCAGTATCTGTCCATTTTACACGGGTTCGGTTACTTGCTGTTTAAGGCACCGTCAACTTTTTTGTTTTTAGTTAAAAAATATGAAAATTGATTAAAAATCCACAAAAAATCCAAAAAATCCAATAAATTCAAAAAAAAATTATTAAAATTCAGAAAAACTCTAAAAAATCAAAACTAAATCAAGTAAATTTTTTATAAAATTTAAAATGTAAGCAAAAAAAACGTATAAAAATTTGTAAAAAAAATCAAACGGTTCTTTAAAATTTACTTAATTAATTTTAGAAAATCTTAGAAATTTCAAGACCTATATATATCTTATTGGTTATTATCTTTTGTTATTTTTTCAAAAGTAGAGCATGTT
>OVBE01000034.1:0-80563 GCA_900406425.1 Iberis pinnata | reverse complement strand
AAAGATGTCTTCTCCTGATCGCTTGGGTGCATCCTAATCTGATTGTAACCAGAGAAGTCGTCCATGAAGGAGAGTAGCTGGTTTCCCGCCGTGGCTTCCACGAGCCGATCAATGTGTGGGAGCGGGAAACTGTCCTTAGGATAGGCCTTGTTTAGATCAGTGAATTTGACACAGATTCGCCACTTCCCATTATTCTTTTTGACCACCACGGGATTAGCCAACCATTCAGGGTAGCGGACTTCTCGAATAGAACCGTTCGCTAAAAGTTTCTCCACCTCATCATTAACAGCTTGAGATTTTTCAGGACCAAGCTTTTCGCCGCTTCTGTTTATACGAAACATCGACATTCAGCTCATGTGAAATTACTTCAAGATCAATTCCTGGCATGTCGCTTGTCTCCCAAGCAAAAATGCTCTTGTTACTCTGTAAGAACCGTACCAACTCCTGCTTCAGCTCTTCCTTTAGATGCGCACCAATCATCACACATTTGGTCGGGTCAGAATCTTCAATCGGAACCCGCACCGTGTGACTTTGGTGGCGCTCTCCAGCAATGCTTCTGTCATCATCGAGGCTGTCATTGTTCTGCAGGTTGCCAGCGGATTCGTTATCCTGCGGTATTCCTGCAGAGCTCTGTAGTTGCTATTGGACTCTATTCTTAAGTCCAGTCAGATAGCACATGCGAGAGTTCTTCTGACTTCCATGCAAAGTCCCTACCCCATTGTTGGTCGGGAAGTTCACACACTGGTGAAAGGTGGATGGTATCACCTTCATCTCGTGCAGCCAAGGCGTGCCTAAGATTGCATTGTACGCGGCAGGACGGTCCACCACAGTGAAATCTATCATCTTCAACACTCCGCATGCGGACACGGGGAGTCACACTGTCCCTAGAGACATCTCGGTTGTCCCACTGAATCCTGTTAGAGGAGTTGGGAGACCTCTTACCTCCGATTTCTCGATCCCCATGCGCACCAAGGTTTCGAGGAACAACACATCCACAGTGCTTCCAGTATCAATTAGGACCCGTGAAACCTCACAATTGGCCCCAATATCGACCTAGACCACCAGAACGTCGTCATGTGGAAGGTCTAGCCGCGAAGCATCTCACGTGGGATTTGATTGAACGCACTGAATCTCGGCAATGCCTTGATCCCCCCATGATGAAGTCTATCCGCTTCTTCTGGGATGACTTAGAGGCCTCTGCTCTCTCTAGACTGTGGTTTCTCTTCGGTGTGGGCTCCTGGTCATGGTCCTCAGTTTCCTCCATCTCGCGCCTAACCTCTTCCAAGTCTATGTTCGCTTCTGCTAAACCGTCTTACGCGAGTCTCTTGCTTATGAAGATTTTAAGCTTGAAGCATTCATGAGTGGCATGTCTGTTACACTTGTGGAGTTCACAGTAGGCGTCTGGATTACTCCCCATCATCCTTGATCCATCTTTACTGGGGACCTTCTTCCTTCCTTTGTCCACGTTGTATGAGTGTGATCCTCCACCTCCGCTTCGGACTTCCCTATTGTTCTTTTTTTCAAATTTCCTCGGTGTGAATCCTATATCAGAACTCATAGTGGGATTCTTGAACTTCTTGGAGAGAGCTACCTTCTCCTCTTCTGCAGCAATCCAGTTAGTGGAACGATGAAGGGCGTCCTCTATGGTGTCCGGCTTATGAATAGTCAAGTCGAAGTGGAATGGGGACTCATGCCAAAGCCCATGCTTTAGTGTGACTAACGCAATGGACTCACTGACTCCAGCCACTTTTTCCTTAATGGCCTTGAAACGCTCAATGAACTTTCGCAGAGGCTCTACTGGACCTTGTGTCACCGTCCATAGGTCGGAATCTGAAGCACCCTTCTCCATGAAAATGGAATAATGTTTCACAAACGCCACTGATAACTAGGTGAAGCTATCGATTGACCCAAATTCGAGTTGTGAGAACCACTCCAGAGCGGACCCTGTAAGGTTCTCTACAAATAATTTGCAGTACCCCGCGTCCTTCTCTTCCTCGCTGAAGTGAGCGCGGGTTACCGCAATTCGAAAGGCGGTCATGTGCACCTTTGGATCGGATTTTCCTTCATAGAGGGGAAGTCTAAGCTTCCTGGTTCCTTTTTATCCTAGTTTACGCGATACGCGGAGTAATCAGAGTTCTCTCCGTCTCCGCGATAACGCGGTCGATCTCCGGTGCCGCGCTCGATGCGCCGTGGATCTTTGATGTTAT
This sequence comes from Iberis pinnata, assembly GCA_900406425.1. Lineage (NCBI taxonomy): Eukaryota > Viridiplantae > Streptophyta > Magnoliopsida > Brassicales > Brassicaceae > Iberis > Iberis pinnata. The sequence goes on along the minus strand of OVBE01000034.1, from coordinate 78,356 downwards.
AGCGAGCAATTCGGCATGCGTCTTGTCGATCGACCAACACAAGCTCTCATAGTCTCCTACACCTCGGCCAGAAGGAAGCTCGCCAGTGTTGTCCGTCGTACCCCGAGCAGAACTCGGTGTATTCAAGACATCGTTTCCACCTGGGGGAATAGAACCACCTCATCCCTGAGAATTCTCTGGGGATCGGAATTGTTCCCACCAAGAATGAAACCTCGAGGTCCCGGCTGGTTTCGGCTCGCGGAGCCTCCTGCTCCGACAGGATCCCCAACAGGGAGGTCTGTCGTTGTCACCGGTGGGGGTAGATTCCTCTACGCTCTCAACCGCACCTCCATCTCGGTCTGGGCACTCGCGAGGGTCGCCAAATGGGTTGTCACATTCTCCTCGTGACTGTTGAAACGAGCAGCGAGTGCATCACTTGATTCTTTTTGTATTTCGACAGAGCTCACCAGCGTAGCGAGCAGAGTCCTCACCTCTGCTAGAGCATCAACAATTGGGTTGTTCATTGGTGGATCCATCTCTTCTTGCTAGGTAGGGTGACTTCTTCAGAAATTTCTTCGAGTCCCCACAGACGGCGCCAAAATGTGAGAGCCAGATTTCCCTCACACCGAATTTGATTAGAATGTGGGAATAGAAATGTATTTGCTTTATTGAATATCTTAAGTGTTACAATACGTTCTCAATGATATGCTAAGTTTTACAAAGGATTTTCGGTCCCCTCTCCGGACCTCTACTTAGACTACTTATAGGGCTCTCTTTGTGGCTCGCCCGAACATCCCTCGCACTCAACGTGTCTTCAATGCTCTTGATTCGCCGTTACTTCCTTTCGAACTTCTCGTAACCATCAGCTCGGTCGTTTCTGTGGAGTCCCTGCGACTTGGGCTTCTTGGTGAATTGAGGCAGCCCACTCGACGCTTTACCCGCGGTGGGCTTCACCGGCCCATTACTCGCTTCTCATGTCCACGGGTCGTGTGGCTTTTTTTGTAGCCCGTATCCAAGTATTTCGTCAGGATTCTCCGATACAGATCTCCGCATGACGAGCTCTCTCTGCTCTCCGCGCACCAAGCTTTCTCCGCGCGCTGAGTTATCTCTGCTCTCCTCGCGCAGAGCTCCCTCTGCTCTCCGCGCACCAAGATCTCTCTTCTCTCCGCGTACCTAGCTCTCTCTGCTCTCCACGCGCAAAGCTCTCTCCACTCTCCACGCGCAAAGCTCTCTCCACTCTCCGCGCGCTGAGCTATCTCTGATCTCCATGCACAGAGCTCTCTCTGCTCTCCATGCACCGAGCTCTCTCTGCTCTCCACGCACAGAGTTCTCTCCACTCTCTGCGCGCTGAGCCATCTCTTTCCACCACGCGCAAAACTCTCTTTGCTCTCCGCGCGCCGAGCTCCCTCTACTCTCCACGTGCAGATTTTTTTCTACTCTCCGTGCACCAAACTCTCTACGCTCTCTGCGCACAAGGCTTCTCTCAATGCAGCTGGGTTCAAGGTGGGTTATTCTAGCCCATCTCTATCTTTTTCTCACCTCTAGCCGACCCGAACCTACTAATTGGCCCCAGTCGAATAGTGCGCCCATAGTGGTCTAACATAATTGTTAACATTAGTATAACTACTACAACTGGTTGTGTGAAATAATTTAAAAGAAAGTTATTATATACTAGTTCTCTTTGTTAAATGATTTATTATTAATAAAATTAGATGTAATCCCGGAGTACAAATTTAGCCCATCTACCAAACAATTACATTAAACAAAATCCTTAAAACTCAGATTGGGCTAATGGGCTTCCGCCTGGCCAGACCAAACATAAAGCACCAAAAACCCTAGAATAAACTAAGAGAACCCTAGCTCAACCCGCACCGCTGATGATACTGCAGATGCCACCGCTTGCCAAACGACAACCCGATGGTGTTAATATGAAGCAAAGCTAAAGATGAACCTCATCGCCGCCCACGAAAAAAACTGATGAGGGTGTGGAGGAGGAGAATGGTCAATGAAGATGCCACAACCGGTCTGAGAAAAGTGTTTAGACTTCCGGTGTAGTAGGAAATGGAAAACTCGCCGTCGGGAGAGAAGGAATAGTGCATCACGGTGGCAAAGGTTCCTGCCCAACCACCTGAAGAACACAATGCTGATTTACCTTCTGACGAGAGCTCCAAAATGCCTTGAGATCCGCTTACCCTCGCTGAGATGAATCTCCTGGCTTCTGCGCCGTGTATTGCCTGACCTGACAGCGCCACCGTGGACCATCTTCACATCCCATCAGAAGTCTCGTGAGTTTTTCGGAAGAAGAAGATGGAACCTTATAATGGCAGTGAGTAGATCTGTATTTTAGGAGAGCTCGCCGATGTTGATTATCACTAGCGAGTTCGGAGGACGCAATGCACAGAAAAAACGACGGACGGTGGCTCGCTTGAAATCACCTCCACCACAGGTTAGCCGGAAAAGTTGGGAGAAAACAACTTCAAGAAAGAGAAATAGTTTTTTACTTTTTTTCACCTTTGATTTATACTAGTTGTTTCACTAGTCCACGTTTAACAAATTTTAATAGTTGTAAAATTATACCAAACATTAACTTTACCTACACTTCATACCAAATCAAACATTAAATATGTATATTATCGATCTGAAACTCTTTATAGTAAGGATACAACTTTGTCAAGTGCATATACTCTTGAATTATTCAATGATTTATTGAGTATATAAAAAGAAAGTATTTATTAAAAAACTTGTAATAAAGAGATTTCTTTTCACCTTCAGTTATTTATTGTCTGTTAGTGTATGCTAAGATGACGCTTATGTTTTACATGTAATTTTATATGCGTACATCTGGTACAATTTAGTACAACTATGTTTTGTGTAACTGGTCGATTACGGATAACTAGTGTTAAAAATATGAACACAAACGATGACAAAACATGAGATGTGAACTGACACATAGGTCTATAAAAAAACATCCTTATTCACTTCGTTAACTAGGTTGGTGAAAAAATGAGAGCATATCTAAACTATCAAATTTACAAATCTAACACATTTCAAAGGAAACAATAAAGGCACACCGCACACCTATATGATTAAGTTAGGTAATGATTTTCATTATGCTAGGACTTTTGTATTAAATCTGATAGGTCTTAGGGGTGGATTTGCAGTTTTTTAGAGCCCCTCGGTTAACTTATCTTTTCTAGACCAGCCTCATCAACAAGGCTTTACTATCTCTGTTGTATCCAATACTCATCCACTTTTTGAATTACATTATGTTTATGGCTTTTCCTATCAACGATACCTTAATATATTTTGGCAATCTCTCTCGGACAATCATCCACCTATGTACCATCTCTGGTTTTAGGCGACTTTAATGAAATTCACAATCTTTATGAAAAGTCTAGCGGCTCTCACTTCTTACTACTCTCTGTACGAGATTTTAACAATTTTCTATCCACTTATGGGCTACAAGATTTAAGAACACTCGACGATAAGTTCACTTGGATAGGTAGACGTTACAATCACATAGTCAGATGTAGATTGGATCAAGCTACATCAACATATGATTGTCATAAATTATTCCCTCGTGTCTTCGCTCAAATGTTTCCATGGATTGGATCCGATCATCGACCATTACTGGTCACCACAGGTTCCTTGAATTTTCCCAGATTCAAAGCTTTTCGCTATGATAACAGTTGGCGCCATATACCACAAATCTACCCTTTGGTCCAATCTCTTTGGTCCACTGAATGTTCTCACATCCATCCAAGTAATTTTAGCGAAGCATTAGTTGTACGGAGAGTATCCATATGGCGATCCCAAAACAATCTTAACTCCAATCAAGCAATCAACACTCTCAAAACACAACTCCATAATGCTTACCAAGAGAAGGTGCCATATTTCGACCTTATCAACTCTATTAACAAAGAGTTACTATTCCAATACAAGTTATAAGAGGAATTTTGGCAAAACCAAAAGTCGGATCTCGTGGTTACAGGCCGGGGACAGAAACACTTCGTTTTCCATGACAAAACAAAACATAGACGAGGTTTCAACCGTATCTCTCTTATTCAAGACGCTGCTGGCAATACCTTTAGTGATGATGTCAATATCCAAAGAACTTTTATCGACTACTTTACATAATTCTAGTCCTCCACATCCCCTAATAACCATGATGCAATCCTTCAACACATCACACCTAAGATAACTAGCGACATGAATTCCTCTCATGAAAGGTCGATATTCGAGGCTGAAGTTCACCTTGTTATCCAACAGATGGGTCGTGACAAATTCCCTGGTTCCGATGGTTTAAATGTTGGATTTTTAAGGACCATCGGCAATCTCTCAAATCCAGTCTGCTAAGCTATATCTCTCATTTTATTGAAACGGACTACATAGACCCAAACTTAAATTTTACTCATATTTGTTTGATTCCCACGACCACAAACCCGATACTGGTTACAGATTATAGACCCATTAGTCTCACAAACGTGGCTTACAAGATTTTATCTAAATTTCTAGCTAATCGACTTAAGAGCCTACTCCCGGATATTAATTCACCAAATCAATCATCCTTCATCCCACACTGTTTAATCACATACAATGTTCTTATAGTGCACAAACTCGTACACTCTTTATCTAAACGCAAACTTCAAAAACCTTTCCTTGATTGCAAACTTGATATCAGCAAAGACTTCGGCCGTATTGAATGGTCGTTTTTTAATCAGCATTTTGACCAAACTTGTCTTCTCAGCTAAGTGGTGTAGATGGATAATGTCGTGTATTTCCTCTGTTACTTATGATGTACTACTGAATGGCCAACCATATGATACTATTAGTCCCTCCTGGGGACTTCATCAGGGAGATCCGATATCACCCTATATTTATATTCTTTGCGCCGAAGGCTTAGCTAAATTATTGCAAGGTACCATCAATTATGGTTCTCTACACGCCTTTCAAGCCAATCGTGGCGGACCTTCTATACCCCACCTCCTTTTCGCTGATGACTCACTAATCTTTTGTCGAGCTTCTGTTCAAGAATGCCAAACATTCCTCACTGTTCTTAACACTTATGCCTCGCATAGTGGCCAAACTATCAACTACCATAAATCTAGTCATGTTTTGTTATACAGTACACCCTGACCTTCAACTTCAGCTCTCAACTCTGTTAAATATAGAACATACCACTGATTTTGGCCGCTACTTAGGCTTGCCGATTCTGCGTGGGAGGATCACGCGTTCAACTTTCTCCGCTATCCTTGTCCGCATCAATATGAAAAGCAGTAGGTGGTCTAACTATTTCCTCTCTACTGCTGGTCTTAAAGATATGCTGAAAGCAGTCCTCCAGGCTCTCCCAACCTACACAACGTCCTGTTTCAAGCTGCCAATCAATATGCTCAAATCCATCACCTTGGCTTTTCGTAATTTCCAGTGGAAAACATCAGATAATACCAAAGGCATTCCATTGATTGCTTGGACTAAACTCACCAAATCTAAAAAGTATGGTTGTTTAGGCTTTCATGATCTCGAAGCTTTTAATACAGCCATGTTAGCCTATTAGCCAATCCCCTATCACTCTTCCTCATTCTACTGTCTCGTTGATGGCTCTTGGCTATATGAAACCTCACATTGTGGCATTGTCTGGACTCTTTATACTAGAGTATCAAATTCTCTCACATGTGTTGTTTTCTCTTTCCCTAACCTCTCGCCCATCGCCCATTGTGACTGAGGCTGAAACTCTTCTCTTAGCAGTTTCATAGGTCAAATCTTTAGGCTACCAAAATGTCTATTTCGGTACGGATAATAAATCTCTCCTAAACGAAATTACTAATACAAGCGCCTCGTTAGCCTCTAGAGCCTTACCAACATCACCGCTTTCATCTTACTGCCAAGACTTACTTTCTTATTTCCTAATTTCTCGTTCTTTCATGTTCAATGTTCAAATAGTGTTCATGCGGATAGCTATGCAAAATGTTTGCTAGATTATCCTTTGCTTCTCCAACACTTTGTTGGATTGTAAAATAATATTTTATGAATATAAAATATCAGTTGACAAAAAAAAGAACAAAAGACACCTATTTTCCATTATATAATAACAAAAAGATGGAAAAAGGGGAAAAAGATGTCGTATTTTATAAAATATGATTATCCTAGTGATTCATTAAAAAAGCAGAACTACAATTTGGTTGTTTGCCAATATAGAATTTAACAATTGGATAATTAATAATCTGACCTAGGCGAATTTTATAGCGATTGTTTTACTTCCCGCCGCTTTCTATATTTACTTTCGCTATCACGACATCAGGCTTGGTCAAGGATACCGCCGGCATCCATGCCACCCTCCTCTCCCTCTCCTCTGGATGGAGTTGAGGACAACCACAAAACTTCCGTCTCCTGATCCAAAATCGTGGATGACTCAGACTTGCGTAGCTCTGCTCCTCGTCCATCTTTCACCCTTGACAACGACATAGCTTCCGTTGATGTGCCACAACAACTGGTTAAAGATGTTCAACCTCTTTGGAACAAATTCTTAGTTGGTTACTTCATTGGAACACCACGATTAATCATCTTTGGGACTGTGATGAGAAATCAAACAAGATCGATGTCCAATTCATAAAAGACGACACTGTTTTGCTTAAAAGGGCTTATAACTATCTATGTAACAACATAACTCCGAAAAAATACTAGCACATCTCAGATACTTTACTTGTTGTGCAGGATTGGAGCCCATCTAAAGCTCAAATGAAACTAGAACTTACCACGATGCCGCTTTTGGTGGATTTCTGCAATATTTCCGATAAATTATTCTCTCACGCATGACTAGAGTTTTTAGGTGACATTGTCGATTATGATCAAAAGTTGCATCCCACAACGAAACGTTGTATGAAACTAGACATAGCCTGATTTATGGTCGTCCTCAATCTTGAAAATGAATTATCAAAACAAATTCAGCTAACCGCAGTAGCAACCCCGATCTTGGTGTCTTACCCTTGGCTCCCTACCAAGTGCTCTCTACTTGTCTTTCTTGGGGTCACAAGCCACAAGAATGCAAACAAAAGTCTACTGTCATCAATGAGTTAAACGTCTCGGCTCAAGTTCCACCAATCATACATGAATGGAACAATCACAATAACATCTCTCCATCGTCTTAAATTATCCTTGTTTCCTTAATTGCGACTAATACATCTTCACATTCTCATGCAGGTCTCGAAGTTGAAGACCCTGTCAATTCTCCAAAGAACACTTTGGCGAATTCTCTAATTGGTCCAGCTCTAGCCACTGTCTCACTACACGACCCTGCATTGGAAATCATTGCGAGAAATCTTGATCATACTAACCAATCTTCTACCTCCGTCTCTGGTAATACAACTCCAATAACTCCACTTCAAACAAATCATTTCTTATCCACCAACACATCATCTTCCAGCCCGCCTCCAATTGCTCCAGATTTAGAGGTTCCTTCCTCTGTTATGCCTGCGCTCGAGGAAGCTATAAAGGATCTTGTTGTTGCTTCTCCTGAGAACCAACGGTCCATTGTGGTTTGCAATGGCCATTCCACTTCAATATCTCCTTCGAAGCACACCACTAAACATACAACCTTTCCTCCATCGTTCTTGCCATCACAGTTATTTTTTCTTTCCAATGATAAGGACGTAGACGGAGAGGAAAAGGAAGAAGGACAAATTTCAAACTCTGAACAACCACCTCACACAGATGTAGCAGCATTATGTTATAGTATTCGTGCCAAACTGAAGCAACATGACCAAACTATCGCCCTTCGGGAAGCTACCAAAACAGGGTCACACCAAAAAACCACATAATGTCTCCACGCGGAGACACTAAATGATATCTTGTTATTTGTATGGAAAACTCGAGGCTTTAATCAGCCTTGGAAACAAAAAATGTCCATCATTGGATCCACTGAACGAATCCTCAATTTGGGTGTCTTCTTGAAACTTGTGTACAACCTCCTAACTTTTCTTTGATTGTGCATGTCGCTCTTCTTGGATGGAATTTTCTTCCTAATTATATAGCCCATCGTCTAGGGCGTATATGGGCTTGCTGGAAGGATGGCGTTGTCGCCAGTCCGCTTCTTATCACTTCTTAAGTCATTACGGTTCTTGTTACGCTTGAATCAGGTGACATTGTTTTAATTTCTTGTGTGTATGCTTCTAATTTTCATGTTGATCGCGCAAGACTATGGATAGAGCTTCATCACAGTCGCCTACTTTATGGTCCTCATGCAGTCCCCTGGATGATTATGGGTGATTTTAATGAAGTCTTAGCGTTCTCTGATCATGCCAACCTAGGTTGTCGAACTAGACAGCTGGGTATGGATCAATTCCAAGACTTCATTCATACTTGTGACCTTACTGATCTTGATTATATTAGTCCTTGTTACACATGGTGGAATCATTAAATAGCTAACCCTATCTCTAAAAGTTGGATCGTGCTCTAATTAATGACTCGTGGACCTCTTCCTTTCCTTGTTCGTTTGCGGCGTTCGAAGCAAACGACGTCTCTGATCACGCTCGCTGTGTTATCCATATCTCTAACCAACAACTCCATCTCGTAAGCCATTTAAATTTAACAACTTCTTGATTGATGATCCATCTTTTTTGCCTCTTCTCAGGTCCTATTGGCTCACAAGCTCCCCCATCTATCACTCTCGGGTAGCTTTTCGTCTACTCCAAACCAAGGTAAAGACCTTAAAATCTCACTTCTGTCATCTCAACTCAATAGAATATGGTGACTTGTCGGCTCATACCAGAACCGCATTTTGATCATCTTCACCACTGTCAAGCTCAGGCTTTAGTGCATCCAACGACCGATAACTTTTCTAACGAGGCGGCTGCTTCTCGAGATTGGTCTTCCCTTTTTAGCACCGAAGAACTCCTCTTTCAGCAAAAGTCTCGTATCCTTTGGCCATATCACGTAAATCACAACACCAAATTCTTTTATCGAGTGGCAAAAGTTTGAGAAGTGTGCAAAACTATCAAGCGATTGGTTCTACCTTCAGGAGACATCACATGGATGCTGATTCTATTAAGCAAGTTGCTATAGTGTACTTTAATAACTTTCTCCAGCAGGACGAGGATACCACTCCCCTATCCGACTTGTGCAACATCCTCATATGTCTTTGATCACCAAACGCAACCTCATTGCTAACGAGCCCTTTTCTTGCCGCAGAAATCCATTCAACTATCTTCTCCATGCCCTCAAACAAAGCTCTAGGACTTGATGGTTACACGATCGAGTTCTTGAAAGCTGCATGGCTGATTATTGGTGGTGATTTTGTCATTCTTCATCTTTGGTTTCCTACCTTGTGGTATAAATGCAACGCTTGTCTCTCTCATTCCAAAGGGTGGCGATCCCGAAACAATGAAAGACTACATGCCGATCTCTTGCTGTAATATCATCTACAAGGTCATCTCCAAAATCTTACTAACCGTCTCAAGATCTTCCTTACAGAGGTTATCGAGCCCAACCAAAGTGCATTTGTCCAAGGTCGGCTCCTACTACCGAATTTTATGCTTGCCACTGAAGTCGTAAGGGATTACCACAAAGACACCATTTCATCTCGGTTTACATTGAAATTGAATATTTATAAAGCATTTGATACAATTAACTGGAATTTCATAGCTCGGTTTTGCAGGTTATGGAGTTTCCTGATCGTTTCATTCATTGGATCTATCTTTGTCTTTCCACATCAACGTTCTCGATAGGGGTAAATAGAGAACCTGCAGGCTATTTTCCCAGTTGTAGAGGAATTCGTCAGGGATGTGCTATCTCTCCTTACCTATATGTTTTAGCTAATAATGTCCTATCTAAGCTTATGAATGTTGCTGCTTCTTCAGGTCTTTTTGGCTATCACCCTCACTGCCGACCTTTTAGATTGACTCACCTTTGTTTTGCAGATGATATATTGATCTTCTCGGATGGAACTCTTGAGTCGTTATCTGGCATATTACGGGTCAATGGAAACTTTTGCCAAAGCTTCGGGACTGTGCGTTAACCTTGCGAAATCATCAATCTTTCTATCGGGCAACCCTGATCCTTCATACTTAATCACCATCTCCGGTCTCACCCGAGACTCGCTCCAAATTTGTTATTTAGGGCTTCCACTCACAACTAAAAACCTCACTACTATTGACTATGCTCTCCTCCTTGATCGTATTTTCTCACACATCACTTCATTCTCCTCCAAGCTACTATTATTCGCTGGCAGGCTCCAATTATTCACTTATGTCATCGTCAGCACCGTCAACTTCTGGCAATCAGCTTTGAGAATCCCCTAAGGATTTTTAGCACAATTAATATTCTTTGTAGAAATTTCTTGTGGTCTGGTTCTGAAACTAATCACAACATGGCTAAGCTTAATAGGTATGATGTTTGCAGGCCTAAAAGCGAGGGTGGGTTAGGTATTTGTTGCTTTGAGGGTACTTCAATCGTGATCACTTTAGCTTTGATATGACATTTATTTACAAACACAAGCTCACTTTGGCGTGCTTGGATGTGACACTAGCTACTTTGCAATATAACTTTTTGGGATGCTCGTATCACCTCACGTGGTTCGTGGATGTGGCACAAGTTACTCAAGCTCCAACCCGTAGCCAACCATTTCATTCGTTTCCAACTAGGGAATGGTTTCCCGGCTTTTTCTAGTTTAATTCTTGGTCCTACTTGCATCATTTGCATGTTATTAGTGGTGATGAAGGTATTCGGAAATTGGGCATTCCACGGTCTGCTACTATCTCTGATGCCATATCATCATCAGGCTAGCATTTTCGGATGGCTCGCACACCTCACATTTGGTGCCTCTGCAAGCAGATCTTGCTTTTTCTCCTGCCTCTCCCCACCTTTGCGATGACTCACCACTCTAGCATCATTTCAACAACGAATTCAAGTTACATTTTCCTCCTCTGCAACATGGAAACAAATACGTGTTTCTTCCCCTAAGCAGCGATGGTTTAACACCATATGGTTCTCTCAATCTATTCCTTGCTATGCGTTTATTACATGGCTTGATGTGATTGACAGGTTATCAACAGGTATTCGAATGCGAACATGGGGTCTTCATCAATCGTGTGTGTTATATGGTAAGCCTGAAGATAATCGGGATCATCTTCTTTGCTTCTCGCTATTCATTCACGCATTGGAGCGACCTATGTGCGCCGCTACTCCGCCACTGTATCAACCCATATTGGTCAAATAGCATTCGCTCACTTTGCAATGCTTTATTTTTTTCCTAATGATCAGGTTCTCCTCAAGCTTGCTTTTCAAGCAATCATCTACCATACTTGGCAAGAACGAGAAAGTCGATGTCATGGCCAACAAACACGCACCTCTACTTACCTTCACTCTCTTATAGTTCGCACAATCAATGACCGCATCACCAGTCTCCAATATATTCTAGAATCACGATACTCAAGTCTTAGCCAACGTTGGCGCAACATTCATTCATAAGAACCTCTCCCTAAGATCATCAATTTCAGTGCTTACTAAATATATGCCCCTATTCTGCTGAGTATGGTGGTTTGTACTCTTTTTCCTAACTCTAGTTTTATCCCACAGGGTTTTCTAGAGTCAAATTTTAATGAGGCACCCCCACACTCCTATAAAAGTAGACACACATCTTCCAATTTTATATACTCTCTTCTTTAGTATTATTTCTTTTGGTTCACCTTTGTAAATAAGACATTCATATTCTTAATATAATTTTAACATTTCATTAAAAAAATATAAAATTTAACATATATAATGAAAATAGCACATGTGCATTTATAAAGAAAACCTAAAATTTAAGATTTATGGTGTTTCTCTCCAAATAAAGAATCTCAAATTTAACTAAATTGATAAGTAAAAATTAATGTATATTTAAAGCGAACCATACATATGTCCGGACTAAGATGATTAATAAAAAACATGAGTAATATATAGTTATAGAGATCATAATGTAAAAATGGTTAAACCTCAAATTTAAAGTTTTATGGTTGTTTCCTATAATGTTTTAAGCATCAAAAATATATTCTATACTACACTAACACGTTTTTTTAAAAATCTATTAATAAAGTAAAAGAATGAAAATTACTTTAGGTTGTATCATAAGTATATAATATTTCAATTCAAAAAGTATTTAAAAAAAAATATTAATTTAATCTTAAATTAACAATATTTCTTAAATAAAAAACTAACACATGGTCCAATAAAATACTGACATGTGGATTGACAAAATTGACACGTGAGTCGACAAAATCGCTTTATGGGTCGACAAAACTGACACTTAATGTATTGTGGATAAAATGTTTTTTGGCTTTGTTTGTTTGTGTTACGATGACACATAAAATATTTTATGATTTTATATATATGTACAAATAGTACAATGTTTTTAGTATAATTTGTACAAATGCGTATAACTATGTTAAAATTAAACACAAAAGTTGACAAAAAAAAACGGACTTACACAACTGACACGTGGACCAATAAAATTATGACATGTTTCAAAGCCAATAATACCCAATTGATAACTCGCTTATAAAAGTTGGGAGAAAGCCTTTAGAACCATGAAAAATGATGTTGAGCCCCCTGTCTGAGTCCTTTGCAACTAGGAAATAAACCAAAGAGTTCTCTATTAATTGAGATAAAGTACGAGGTTGTGTTCAAGCATTGGTTGATCCATTGTATGAAAAGAAGGGAAAATTCATAATTGATAGAGGTCAGTATGAAATCCCAGATAATAGAGCTAAACGCTTTTCTGAGATCCACTTTCAGCATTTCTCGCTTGAAGATCGATTTACAATTGTATTTGCAGAGGATATTAGTTCACATAAGCGAATTTTCTAGCAAAAAACGGCTACGAAAGTGAATTGTAAATTAGAGGTGAGCTGGCATGACATAATGAAATTTTGGCTAGTTATAACAATATTAATTTGTATACCATGAAACAACATGAGATAGGCCAAAAATCAGTGATAAAAGATGCATTATGTTTTTCCATAATCAAGGTGATCGCTGTTGTATTCCACTGTCTCAGCATTTTGGAGGATTCAAAAAATTCTATAATAATGATGTGTGATGTCCTGCCATAATGACTCTCAATTTTGCCAGAAAAATTTTGTTTTGTATCCATTGGGACTGAGATCTTTTTGATGGGAGGCTAAAGAGAGTTGCTTTAATTTCTAATGCTGAGACTGAAACAACAAGATGTGACACCTTTGAATCATGATCATTAACGAAAGGTATAGGGATGTTAATAATAGGAAAAAAAACTCAATGGATATAAATGTAGTGATAAAGCCTCATATTTGGTTGTGATATATGATAAGCTTAATATCCGTGTAAGAAAAATATGTATATAAGATAGTACGACCATTTTCATCTTGGAAGAAATTAGTAAGGTTTATCATGGCTCTAGACGCAATGTCTCGATGACAAAATGAGGTATTTGCATTGCCTTCGATAAACCATATGATTCATAAATTTTGCTTCAGGAAGGATCCTCAGCCTTTTTGAGAGCCATCCATTTCTTGTAGGTTGTCATTTACTCAATGTAGATTTGAGAAGCATGATAAGATAGCATCACGTTGGATGGAGAGGAGTGCTTCATGCGATTCATCTACTCACTTTTCTAGGTATAAGATAGTATTGTTCTGAAGTTTCAGATTATCCCTTTCAACTCTTTAGTTTCATGCTGACTATGAACATTTTGGATCCTTCAAAATTTTGAGCTGGCCAATATTTTGCAGATAAGGTCCCTAAAATCAGCTTGGTGTAGGAGACATTTCATGAGGCGAAAAGGTCTTTTAACCTTTGGCTTTGAAGTGTCGAGGAAAATATAACATGAGCTATGATATGAAAAGTTAATATCCCAAAACAACTAAGGAACTGGGGAAGGATGACAACCATAAATCATTCATGAGTACACGATCCAATTTCTTATCAACCGAGTCTTGTGATCCGTTGTTAATCTAAGTGAATGTGTTCTCCCTGAAAAATAAATTTGATAAATTACAAAAAGAGAAGCAATCATTAAATAATCTCATAGGAAAAGTTGAGAGATGCTCATTTCTGGTTGAGTACTCAAGACCAAAACGAACTTGGTTGAAGTCAACCTAAGGGATTCTTTAACCACTTGAGTCAAGAGAGAGATTGTAGTCAATTCATCCCAAAATTTCTTCTTGTCTTCTTTAGAGTTCGAGCCATAGAAAATGGAGACTCCGACTGGTGGAGAGTTTGACCCAAATAATCCATATTTTTCCAAGGTCTGAGAACCCACCATTGGTAACTATATTTCAGCTTTTGAATGAGCTTTTCATAATGTATTGAGCATTCCTAGGGTAAACATGCATTTCGAGGACAAAAGTAGGCTTATGAAGCTGTACCCACTTTACAGGTTCACTGAGACCACATATATTATGACAAAAATATCTAATATGATAGTTATGTTATTTGGAATATGAGGCCAAAGCCCATTTCATGAGGCTAGAATTCCTAAAGATGCATTGTAAGATAACTTGATGAATTTATCGTTGGCTTCATTGGGTTTGTCATCTTCTTCCGAAAGGAGCTCAGTTGAGGATCTTGAGTCAAAGTCAGAAGAATGGGCCCTTATTTCCTTGGATTTTCCCAATTCTAGAAAAACGATCTAGGTAGGGGTGCTTTAGTGACTGTTATCTTGGGTGTTTGTAGTAGAGGGAGTTTGCAGGAGATTTGAAGAGAAGTTGATTTCTTTCGCAGCATCGATAGAGAGATATTGATCAGCCTGGTGAGAAGTATACAAGACATCCTTAATGATTAACCCCAAATCTTTTTATTTTTCGTTGAAACAAAGCTGGTCGTAATTCTATCAGCCTCCTTTCCTTTTCCCTTGTCTAGAAAATACCGAGTCTTCTAGATCATGATTCATTTTGAGGCATTAACTATTGACACATAAGATAGAGGAACATCCTTGAGCTTTTTTGCATGAAGACAGGAGGCGATATAATTCTTGATTGAGTTGCAACATGAACACTTTAAAAGGGATGAATGGAAATTGAATATTATGTGTCCGATTTTCGTGCAATACTCACACAAATAAAAAGTTTAGGGGATTGAAACGGAGACCCTGCAAATTTCTCTAGAATCGAATCTAGCATTTACCACTTCTATAAGGGAAAGAAAGGATATATGATAATGTATAGCATAACCACCTCAAGGTTGGTTAGGTTCATTCTAGTTGGATGCATGTGTATAGGGGTGTTTAGTGAAGAAGGGGAAGAACTATAATTCTGATCTCGAGCATGTTGAGCCTGAGAAGAGGGAGGCTGATGAGAGGCTTTGATGGGTGGAAAGATAGTGGTAATATTCTTAACAAAATCAACGATGGCAACAACTAACAAAGACTCAACGTCTTTGGGAGCGAGATCCTAAGTGATAGGGAAAGAAAGCGGATTGCTTATGGCAGTAGGGTGAACGAGGTATGAACAACTTTCACCTGGTGGCGGGGGATATTTTTTGAAGTTGAGTTACTAAATCTTAAACACCAGCATCATCTAGCCCGATGATTGTTGTAGCTGAGGTGAGGGGATCAATCGGCAGAGCCAGATATTTAGCGTTTGGAGAACTAGAAGTTGTGATAGTAATTATGCGATGAAGATAAAGAATTAGGTGGTGATGATTTCGAGGGAGATCTTTTAAAATTTTTTTAAGGTATTATTTAAAAGGTTTATTTTTTTGGCATGGTGCAGAAGAAATCGGCGAGGTGATGCTCACTGGTGGAAGAAATAAAGGGCGGAAACGACGGAGAGAGAAGATCCCTTTTGCAATCGTCTAGTCACGATTATTTGAGAGAGAAAAAGAGTTGTTTGTTCAATTGCTTTTTACCCTATTTAAAGGTAAAATAGTCTTTGCTCCACGTCCATCTTTACCATATCACATACAAAAACAAATGTAAATAAAAAATATTTCAAATATATTCACTCATGTCCCGCATTAATATGCTAATATATGTATATAAAAAAATTACTTTTGAAGAAAAGTTAACTATGCGTCTATAAAAGATCAAATTGAAATTCTAAAGAGAATAATATATATATATATATATATATATATATATATAACTCTTAAAATGATATTTTCACATAAAAGAATTGTCTTAAATATTGTTAAATTAATATTTGGTAAATGATAAGATTAGATGAGAGCAATCACTGATGAGTCAATTGTTGATAATATTATATTTTTGGGTTCGAATCTCGAAAAGAGAGATATTTTACGCTACGTCATAAGGTATTTTTAAAAGTTGGTTCCAAACCTACGAGAAGATTAGGGTTTTGACAAAAATTTTTTTTTAGAAAGACAAAAATAACGTAAAAAAGATAGATGGGGGATATTTATATAAATGAAGAATTTAAAAAATTGTGTAGAATGTATCAAAATAGAATTCTATATGAACCACGGATTTAGAAGTATTCTTACGAAAAATAAAAAATAAATTAAATAGGTTTATGATTTGGCGTATATGTATATTGTTTTGATATTAATTTGCCATATGAATAAAAACTAAAAAAGGTAGTTCAGGGTTCATGAATGGGAACGAGTAAAAAAGCCATATGTACAATTAATGGGGAAGAAGAATCCAATTAAATTATAGTTTTCAAAGTGCGTAAAGGAAGGAGAGAAGGATTCTGTCATTAAATCTAGAGAGAGAAACGTGCATGGTTGCCACTTGTTCATGCATTTTCTTCTCATTGGAACACAAAAGACGTATTCAACTTCACGTACGTTTAGTTTTTCTCACACCCACCAGTACCACCTTCAAATATATCTCTTTATACTCTACCAGTTACTTTAATTAATTAACTAAAATGTTTCTAATTAGCCCCGATTAAATAGCTAGGGTTACTTGATTTATATGTAAAATTTTGTTTAAACGATCGATATAAAAACAGCAAATTAAAAGATTGATGATAAAAAAACATCGAATATTAAACATATTAACGATCAATGCAGATATCTAACCATTTAGTACATAATTTTGTAAAATTGCCATATAATTCTTTTCCTGATTAAGCGGTTACCAATTAAAATTAAGTACGGAAATGATGTTCTTATAAGCTATAGTATACATTAATATATTGGTCAAGTAAAGTAGTCAAGTTTTGTCTTTAGAAACGGATAGATGGATCGTATACACATAAGAACATACGTATATACAAGAAATCACATGTTGACCACTAATATTGATTTAAACTAGAGTTTAATGTTAGAGAGAGAAGAGAAGAGGAGGAAGAAGACGCCATTGAATTGTGGAAATGAGAGAGGAACAGAACTTTTGCAACACCTGTTCACCATTCACCTTCCACTCGTCTTCTTCCTCTTGGTTCCTCCCCTTTAACTTAACCTCTCTTTCAACTCTAGTTAAGTTTTTTTTTTTGAATAACACTCATTTAGTGACATTAGATCTTTTGCTCATCCGTTTGCGATATCACAATAATAATCTTAATTTGTCAATCCATTTACATTTCTTTTTGAAAAAAAATCCTCCTCCAAAACCCTAGATCATGAATGTGTGTTATACAAATGTCACTCCTTACCATAAATAGTAAATAAAAATCAAACCTTTTTGGTTATAGAAAACCCAAAATCTCTGATTTTAAACCAACACCCACCCTGTTTCGATCTGCACAACACACACACACACAGAGTGTCTCTCTCTCTCTTTCTCTATCACTGAAACCCAAAGCCATCTACCATTTGTTCTGTTTTTCTTCAGGCAGATCGAACTGTTTCCACTTACCATTTTACTAGGCAGTATTATTAGCCAATTGAGAAATAAAAGATGATGGAAGAAGGTCATGATGAGGAAACCAAGGCCTCTGCTTTAAGAGCAAGTGTTGATAGGTTTGGATCCGTGACGGGTGGGTTATCGGCCTCTGTGCCTCTTCTTGGTGTTCACTGGAAGAAGAGAAGGATGCCTCGACAGAGACGATCTTCTTCTTCCTTTAATCTTCTCTCTTTTCCTCCTCCACACGTGCCAACTCCTCTTCCCGCACGTGTAAGGTTCCTTTTATAAGTTAGATCTGTGTTTATTTATTGGATATCCGTATGTAATATCTATTTCTATTTCTATTCGATGACAGAAGATAGACACAAGAAGGCTAAGATTCCTCTTCCAAAAGGAACTGAAGAATAGTGACGTCAGTTCCCTCCGCAGAATGATACTCCCTAAGGTTACATCTTTGATTATATTGATGACGTCATGCTGATGATGATGATGATGATGATGATGATTGGTTGTTGCAGAAAGCGGCGGAGGCTCACTTGCCGGCGCTGGAATCCAAGGAGGGGATACCTATACGAATGGAAGATTTTGATGGTCTTCATCTTTGGACATTTAAGTACAGGTATTCTACTTAATATTCTTTTATGTATAGGCCAATCAACCCAAGTTACAAATACTAGCTAGTACAAACTTATTGATGTTCACCTTAATCTTAATTAGATCTTGAGTGTTGGCCTCATGTTGTGATCTTTAGGTACTGGCCAAACAACAATAGCAGAATGTACGTGCTAGAAAACACAGGTAATCATATCTTACAATTTAGTTCTCTCATCATATTTGTTGTTGAACAACAAATTAAATCAATTGGTTTAAACTACTATATATATTGGATCGACGTTGTTTTTATTTTTTATTTTTAATTTTCAATTTTCAGGCGACTTTGTGAATGCTCATGGTTTGCAGCTAGGTGACTTCATTATGGTCTATCAAGATATCTATTCACACAATTACGTAGGTCACACGTACGTTACTTCGAATCTCATAAACATATATGTTACCTAATTATGTTTTCTTGATATATATATATATATATATAAAGGTGATACAAGCAAGAAAGGCATCAGAAGAAGAAGAAGAAGACATAACAAAGGTTGAAGAAGACGATGTTTACACAAACTTAACAAGGATCGAAAACACTGTTGTTAACGACCTTCTTCTTCAAGATCATCATTACAACAACGCAAAATCTTCCTACTGTTATCCCGTCATCAATGACGTCACCGCCACTGCAACCACCGCGTCTTTCATCTACGACACGACGGCTCTAACCTCAAACGACACTCCTCTCGATTTTTTGGGAGGACTCACGACCACCACCAATAATTATTACTCTAAGTTTGGATCATTCGAAGGTTTTGGCTCCGTTGAGAATATCTCTCTCGACGATTTCTACTAATGATGGCGATCACCTTTTTCTCTTTAATTTGTTTTTCCATATATATAATTTAAATGCATTTTCCATATCTCCAAGTGTTTAATAACAAATATTACAGTTATATATATATATGAATATCTCATAGATATGGGAGTCTAGGTTGTGTTTTTGTGTTGATGAATAAATGTAATTTTGTGTCGCGGCTATATTTTATTAAATCCTTGCCCGACCTTAAAAAAAAAACTACTTTTTGTAGTGTTTTTTTGTTTGTTTGTTTGATTCCCTCTTGTACTATTTTATGGTTATATATGAAATCTAGTCAATGCATGTTAAGAATTAAGTAACACTATATATGTTTAGTAAACTAAGAATCAAACAGACAAAGAGAAATTTGGAATATACTCCCTTGAGTTCATAAACTGAAAGGGACAATATGTTGATGAGGTGCTCAAACTCTTCCACCGTTTTGCTTTGTTGGGTTAGTTTGTAGAACATATTGTGAATATGTCGGTGAAATTCCGCATGAGCCTCTTCTTAACTAAAATGGTAACTTGTTCATACTGCTTTCTCCTTTCTGTCATGTATTTGTTCCACCATCTCAAAGCATTATATATATATTATAAGGTGGATAGAAACATAGGCAAAGGCAACCAAATTATTTTTGTTAGTGTCATAAAAAAAACTTTTACTATAAAAACAATAATATACAATATTATAGTGGTTGATGAAAATATTATATTAATTAGTGGAGACACTTGAATGTTTTAACACATATTTATTGGGGTCAAATTCTAATTTTAATCAAATATTACTTCAAATATAATCAAATTTGTACTAAAAATAATGAAATTAATTATTGTAATAGGTGTCAACTGACACCACTCTCTTATACATACATTCGCCACTGTAGGCAACTTTCTTGGTCTCTCTGTAGGCATATTTCCAAAGACGTCCATCCATTAATCCAAAAATATAGACAATAGGTCAAAGGTTTGTTAGTGTCAAGTAGATGAGTTTATCTACCATCTTTCGATAAATTCTACGATCATCAAGAAGTTCCCCTCACCAAATTCTTCGTAATTTTATTCAATGGATCTTCGTGTTGATGCAAGATTCAATGTTTCAGCGAGCATATTTAGAGTATACTTTCTTGATGTTAAAACAAATCACTATTAACTCGATACACTTCAATCACAAAAAATATTTCAACTCACTCAAATCCTTGATATCAAACTCTGTTTTGAAGAGTTTTTTGTCTTCTCAATCTCACACTTGTCATCTCATGTAATCATGATATCACCAAAATTAATAATCATAATGACAATCCCACATTCATTCCCCCTGATTTGTAAGCATGATTGATATGCTTATGATATTTTAATCTCATGTCTAATAAGAGCACCATTTCGATGATACCAAGCTTTGAGAGATTAATGTTTAAACCATATATAGTTTTTTCCATTTTTAATACTTGAATAGTATTTAAATTATATACCAAAATTATATGTGTAGTTTTCTCCATAAGTTTGAGTGAATCTCTTGGCAAAATTATAAGCTTTCTATCTCTCAAATTCTCTTGTGTTTGTGTATTTGATTGCAAATACTCATCTACAACCAACCAACTTCTTGTCTTTTAGCAAATATGTTAAATCTCATCTTTTACTCTTCTTCATAAAACCAAGCTCTTCTTCTATGGCACAGAGTCATACATCACTTTTACACGCATCTACAAATGTCTTCGGTATAGTTTCTTGATCAATTTTGTTGAGGAAAGCTTGGTGTTCAACACGACGATGGACAATAAAACAATAAGTTTGAATGGAAGCCACATTCTGATTGTTGTAGTATTCCTCTAAATGTTTTGGAGAATTTTTTATTCTTGTATTCTTTTATAGAGGAGAAGAAACACTACAAGAAAACTTCGGCAACAACAATCGGAGGATCTGACGGATTTTGATCCGTCGGCAAAAATCTTGACGAACATGTCTGTCAGGAATCCATGACAAAATCTGTCAGGAAATCGGCCGGAGAACATATCCTTTAATATAATAGTTGCCAACGGTTATATTCATAAATCATGACGGATTAATCCATTGGGATTCCGGGAAAAAAAAGTCTATAAAACCAGAACCCCCACCTATTCACACATCCACAACATATATATTACAAAAATGTATACTTCTCCTTATTTTTGATCATGGATGGATTGTGAAAAAATAGATCCAGATATGAACCTTTTGAACGATAAGTATTCGCGTGGTGTTATGAAATTCATGGAATTAGCATGTCGACAACCTCGGGAACAACGCAATCGTAAGTTAATATGTCCATGCCCAGTTTGTCGGAATTCTCATAATATTAGGTTAAATATGGTTTGGAATCACTAGTAGTAGTGGTAACGAACGACCTGATTTTGTTGCTAGTACTAGCGGTAGCGAACCATTGGACGATAAGATAGAGGAACCTAGAACGAATTTAGATTATGGTGCACCTACGGTTCAAATGGTTAATGATGTTTATAGAGAAAATATAGAGACGGCTCATGGTTCATATGAAGAACCAAATTTAGAAGCACGATGGTTTTTGGATATGTTAGACACAGCAAATCAACCATTATATAGTGGATGTAGAGATGGTCATTCGCCTTTATCATCTGCTAGCATGTTGATGGGTATAAAGACATATTATAACTTTCCTAAGGATGCAGTTGACGCAATAGCTAAGTTTGTGAGAGATATCTTGCTAGAGGATAACAATGCTCCAAGTTCATATTACGAGATTCAGAAACTTGTGTTGGGGCTTGGATTGCCGTATCAGGTTATAGATGTGTGCATCGATAATTTTATGATCTATTGGAGACGCGACGACACCCAGACGAGGTGTCTATATTGTTGCAAACCAAGGTATAAGGATACATGCGGTAGAGTTTCAGTGCCTTACAAGAGGATATGGTATTTGCCACTAACTGATAGGTTGAAGAGGTTGTATCAGTTTGAGAGAACAACTGCAACAATAAGATGACATGCTAAACATATATTCGATGGAGAAATTACACATCCTTCTGATGCAGAAGCTTACTTATCCATATTTTGCATGCGAGCCAAGAAACGTTTATCTTAGATTAAGTACAGATGGATTCAGCTCATTTGGTAAGCATGGTAGACAATATTCTCTATGGCCAGTCATCGTGACACCATACAATTTTTTTCCATCTTTGTGTATTAACCGAAAGTTTCTATTTCTCTATGTTCTTGTACTAGGGTCGGAACATCCAAAACAATCACTTGACGTGTTTTTCCAACCACTGATACATGAGTTGTTGACATTATGGAAAAATAGGGAGCAAGCGTATGACGTGTCTCTACAACAAAAATTTTAGGATGCGTGCGGTACTTATGTGGACTATAAGCGATTTTCCAGCGTATGGCATGTTATCAGGGTGGACAACTCACGAGAAACTAGCATGTCCATATTGTGCGGATAACACTGATTCTTTCCAGCTGAGTAATGGAAGAAAAACATGTTGGTTTGATTGTCACCAAAGGTTTTTTTCCCCCGAGTCATCCATATCGTCGATCAACTATATTATTCACGAAGAAGAGATGTGTTGACGGTCCACCACCTGAATTAGATGACATATATCTATTAGGAAAAATGGAAGATTATGGTGTTTGTATGACGAATGATGCAAATGTTGGTGGGAATGGTCATGTCAATGTTGAGTATACGAGCATAAATCATAACTAGCACAAGAATACCATATTCTGGGATTTGCCTTATTGGAAACACATTTGTTGAGGCATAAAATAGATGTGATGCATTTGGAGAAGAACTTCTTTGACAACATAATGAACACAGTTCTAAATGTCTAAGGGAAGACAAAAGATAATTTCAAGTCCAGATTAGACTTGCCACAAATTTATTCTCGTCCTGAGCTTCACATCAACCCCGATGGAAGTTGTCCAGTTCCAGCATTTAGATTATCGAAGAATGCAAAGGCTGAGTTCTTCGACTGGATTATTCACATGGTCAAGTTTCTCGATGGGTACACTTATAATATGAGGAAATGTGTTGATATCGAAAAAGGAAAGTTCATTGGAATGAAGAGCCATGATTGTCATGTGGTGATGCAACGCCTTCTTCCATTTGCATTTGAGAATCTCCTGCCGAAAGATGTTCACGAAGCCATTGCAGGTATTAGTGTAGTAATTTGTGTACAATTTACTTTAATGTTTTAATTATTGAGTACTTACATGTTTTCTTTTCATTAACAGTGGCTGGAGCTTTCTTCCGTGATCTTAGCAAGATAACACTTACAATTGATGGTATTTCGACATTACAGGTGAATATACCAATGATCCTTTGAAACTTGGAGAAGATTTTCCCATCATCTTTCTTCGACGTCATGGAACATCTCATGATTCACCTTCCACGTGAAGCATCACTTGGTGGACATGTCCAATGTCGGTGGATGTACCCCTTTGAGAGCTACATGTTCCACTTGAAGAAAAAGGTGAAAAATCACAAAGAATCAATGAAGAAGATGTAAATTTCGCACAATATTACTTTCCAAGAGATGTTTCGACAAAAAGTCATAGAATAGGTCGACATGACGACGGTGGAGAACATGCGATGTACCCAGCTTATGTTCCAAGCATGTTTCGACAAATTGGACGACTTAGCGGGAAGGATAAGATTCACCGACTTATATCCGAGGAGTGAAACCATTTACATATGTATATCATTACTAATTGTGAGGATATGCTCGAATATGAAAGGTACAAGTTCAATACTTTAAACATCTTAAATTTTTTATTATACATATAGTTTATATAAATTGTGATTATTTAAAATTATGTAGGTTATACAAGGAAGTCGTCCGTGGTTATTTTCCGGATAAATCTGAAGACGAATTTGAGGCTCTAAAACATGAAGAGTTCATTAAGTGGTTGCAATATTATGTAAGTGATTGATTTTATTCAATTAGAAGTACTATGATTTGCAAAATTCTAACTTATAATATACACGTAAATATAGGTTTCAGAGGAAACATGGAACAGTCGAACATTTCCAACTTGGTTGCTCGATATTGCAAGAGGGCCAAACAACATTGCTACGTCAACACCTACGTAGGAGATTAAACCCTACGTCAAAATATTATCAAACCCTAAACCCTAAAATCCCATTTTTTAACAACTTACAACTAAATCAATCCCTAAACACAAACAATATCCTAGTTTCAAAACATAAACAACATTCAAACCACTAATCAATCCCTTAACAACAATCAATTTCTAAATTTCTCAGAATCCCTAAAAATCTAACATATACCAAAATCAACCATAAATCAACCATAAATCAACTTTAAAAAACAATAATCTTACCTTGGATCACCCATAGGAATGTTGTAGATGAGTTTAGGGATGGGGTTTGTGAAGTTTGGCTAGAAATCACCCAAAATCGCCAGAAATCGCCGATTAAAACGTTTTGTGTTTTGCGACGAAATGAGGAAGAAGAAGAGTCTGTAAAGTTTCGATACTTAATTCCTGATGGATGGATCCTTCAGGAATATGTAGGGAATGAAAGAAATTGAATTTTCATTCGATTTTCAATTTTTTTAGGATTGATACGCGCCAATATATAGTAAATACTTGCAGATTACCGACGAAAAACCCTACATCCGTCAGGAAATCTAAAATAGGGTTTATGTTATGATTTAGGGTTTAGGGTTTGGATCCTAATGATATGTGTTACATATCAACACGAATGATTAGGAATTCATGTCCATATTGTGTTCGTAATTACATTAAAATGATAATTTATAAATGTACGTCTTGCGTCATCGAAGTTCGGGGTTTAAGATCATATTTCGTTACAAACACTTTCGAATATAATACCATGATATAATGTCCTATCTCTATCTAAGGCGTTGATCTTGAAAGCAAATCCCTTCGTGCAATATTATCAAACCATAAACCCTAAAATATCAAACCCTACGTCAAACCCTCTTGCAATATCGAGCAACCAAATTGGAAATGTTCGACTGTTACATGTGTATTTTAGGGTTTAGGGTTTAGGGATTATTTTAGGGTTTAGGGTTTTATTAGGGTTTGATAATTGTTTTGAATGTAAAATGATTTTGATTTTTGATTTGTTGTGTGTTCTTATAAGGATATGGATTTAGGGTTTAATTTCGATTTAAATTTATTATAATTTTACTTATTATTATGAAATTTAATTACTATTATTAATTTTAATTAATATTTTTATAATTATAAATATTAATCATTATTAAAATTTAAAATTAAAATTATAAAATTTATTAAAATTTTTAATTATCATTATCAAATTTAATTATTATTGTAATAATTATATTTTATTTTAGGATTATAAATTTTCAATTTATAATTCTTATTATAAATTTGTATTATTGTTATTAAAATTATTATATAATATTTTTATAATTGAATCCGTAAATTTTATATCGTACGCTCGATTCCATGCGTCTGAGATTGGCCAGTCGTCAGGACTTTCGCACAGGTCCCTGACTGGTACTCGGGTGTCTGAGACGCATGCACCTGAAGGACATCCGCATCCCCAAGAGCAGATGTCTATAGAGGACCTCCTAGTCCAGCCTGGACGGGAGAGATTGCCGCGACTGCACCCGTCTGCACGTGACGGCACGACGTGGTTTCTACAGTTGGACAACGGCATCACGAAGTGCATCAAGCGACTGATGCAAGGACTTCTCAAAGTGGCCTATCATACATTCATAGATATGTCACCTGCAGATCAAGAGCACTAATTTTATTATTTTGCCGTAAGACCTATATCAATTTACCAACAAATTTAAAGTATATGTAGTTATTAACATAAAACCTATAAACTTTATAGCTCGAGTACTACTGTGAACTTCTGATGACCCGAGAGGTCAAGAGGGAGTTTTATGCACGTGCGTCCAAGACGTACACTCAGCACGTGTACGCTTGGAAGACTAGTTGTTACACGGATGGGAAGAAGCATAACATGATGCCTGATGAAGTTTTCGAAGACTTCCTCAAATATTGGGAGGAAGAGAAGACCAAATAAACTGCGACGAAGAACAAGAACAACCAGATGAGTACCCGAGATGGCAAGGGTATAACGATTACAAACACCGGTTCAAAGAGTACGGTTACTCGAGCCGATGATACGGTATGAAAACATTTTCAGTATACCAAACTTAATAAATTGTATATTCAATTCTAATTTGATTCTCAATTTTAAATTAGGAGTGTAAGACAGGACATCGACCAAGGCCGATCGAGCTAATGGAGGACATGCACACAAACAAGACGACGAGTTAGATACAAGATCTGATTGTTCGCGAGGTTTTCCAGACGACACGACAGCATATCAAGGAGCGGGCATCTCAGGAGTCTGTTGCTAGTGACGAAATTCCGCTTGATACCCAGTACGAGATTGCGTCTCAGGTATGTAATATGTTAATTACATTTTAAATTATAATTTGACATAATGGTTTTTTTAACATGATGTTTTTTTTTTTTTCTTGCAGGTTACGAAGAAAGAGAAGAGGTGCATGTTAGGGCTCGAGAACATGGCCTCTTATTGTTTCCCAGGATCCTCTCGACCGAGGGGTTCCGTTTGGGAGGAGGAGATTCGGAAGAAAGACGTAAATATGGAGGCGATGCAGCACAAGCTGGCAGAGATGCAAGCGGCGCAAAGGGAGCAAGAAGCTGTGATCCAGGCTCGCATCGAAGCCTAGGTCAAAGCTTAACATGATGAGATGCATCGTCAAATATCTCAACATGAGGAGATGCAGCGTCAAATTGAAGAGCGGCTGAATGCGACTTGGTAGCCGGCAACATGAGTTAAGGGATTCGTTCATAGCGCAGATGACGACTCGGTACCCGCCACCACCACCACAGTAGTATAGTTTCTGTTTTTTAGACTTTTATCATTGTTTGATCGGATATTTGTAATATTTTGGGTTTTTTTATATATTTTTCACATTTTAGTTTTATGAATATTTTTATATTTATAATTATATTTTAATTATTAATTAATAAATATAATTTTAATTATTAATTAATAAAAAATATTATTATTTATAAATCAATCAATCATTATTTTTTTTATTTAAAATTATAAGATCCGTCAAGAATCCGTCAGGAATTCCCGACGGATTATTGACGGATTCCTGACGGATTCATGACAGAACCTTTAGTGATGGTTTATCCGTCAAGAATCCGTCAGGAATTCCTGACGGATTCGTGATGGATATTCAATTACTGACCATTTAATTCCGACGGACTATATCCGTCACGAATCCGTAAGGATTGGTCATTCTTGACGGATTCGTGACGGATTTGTCCGTCATATTTTGGCTGTTTTATTGTTGTGAAACTTCTAGAGATGCATCCATCTTCTTCTGAATCTTTGGAAAAACATCTTCCATGTATTCTAGGGTATACTTTCCTTCTTCCTCTTGAGTTTCCTCCTGAGGACCCAAATCACGTTCTTGTGCCAAAATTGTTTTTACTTTTCACTTCATGAGAATCATCAATATTAGATTCTAATATATATGTACATGAATTGTTTCAATTTGGTTATCTATCAATGAATTTAATGTACAGAAAATAAATTTTAGTATTGCAGCATGATCAATTTCATAGGATGTCAAATCCTTCAAAATCGACGAATAGATCGATGATATCAAGGCTATGACAGCAACCAAAAACCTCTTACAACCCCAACCTCAACCTCAACTCCAACTATATCACAACAAAAAAATATCGAGTTAACTTTTCATCTTTATTGAAATCCAAAAAACCCATAAACCAACAAATTAGTGCAACCCTCTCAACTGAGAAGTTGCAGATTTATACCTTTGTCTCTCTCTTGACTCTCCTTTTCTTTCAGATTGAATATGAATCTACAAGGACTTGTAGAAAGTTAGGGAGGAGGCGAGTTCTTCACTATCCGTACGAGAAACAACCTTCAATCTCATGCGCCCGGGATCGCCAGTGAGATCTAATGTTAGGGAGTCCACCAGAAATCACTTACACTCGATGCACCTCAACCATTAAATCTTTCTTCTCCTCAAAATCTCACGCAGATCTGCTCCGGACTAGAAGTTTTTTCCCGACATCATTTTCCGGCCAGATTGCATGCGGGAATAATGCTCAGAGGACGGCAAAGGGACGGTTCGAGAACCTCAAGGCGACTAGGCGTTCTTTGTTGGAAGGTCATGAGTTTATCGACGTCTCAGTAGATTAGGAGAAGCGGGTCTACCAGGATTCGAGGCTTCTTGGAACCAGATGGGGATGCAAGCCGCTTCTCTTCTCACTGGAAGCTTACTCGCGACTCCGCTTCTCGAGTTGTGGCTTTCAACCAATCTTCATCCTCAACCTCTTCTTTTGCAAGTTTTCTGTGGGCAAAAAGGCAACCTTGCTTCAGTTTTCGGCGCCGCGCCAGCGCAGTCATGTGGGTACAGGTTATGTTTCCCTAATTCCTTCTGGGCTTCTTGGTTCATTTTGGTAGCGGGTCGGTTTTAGCTTCTGGGGCCTTCTAGGATTGTGGGTTTAGAAAATTTAGGGGTTGTTTTTGTATTGGGTTGTTTGTGTATTCTCAGGCTTAATTTTGGTTCATATTTAATAAATAAAATATAATTTAAAAAGAAGAAAAAATGGACATCAAAAAGGAGCGATAACGAGACATCTAACACAAAGACTAGATCAAATGTTGTAGAGTAAGATGAACAACTGACCCAAAAAATTAGGGAGAGTTTAATGGAAACTAGGTTCTAACCCGCTCCATATGTGGGATAAATTAATTTTTTTTTAAAAAAATCTTGTATATATTAATTAATATGTTTTAAAATTTTATATTTTGATATATTAAGTGATTAAATTTTTTATTTATCGATCGTTTAATTTTTTGTTATCAAAAGTATTTATTACTTTATAATTTTTTTTGTTTTTCACTAAGAAAATTACTTTCAATATCTAAAATTAAAGTTTGTAACATATTATAACAATAAATTTTAAACATTATTTGTGTTATATTTTATTTATTTAGAATTGTACTTAATAGTAAATTTAATTATGTAATTTGTTTTATTTTCAGTGATGTGTATTTATATTTGTATTTCTTATAAATATATTCCTGAAATTAATTTTATTTTGTTTTATAATATGTTTTATAGCTTCAGTTGTATAAAATTAACTTGTATTAAAATGTATGGGCACAAATTAATAAATAACGTTTTAATACAAAATTTTATAAAATAAAATCCAAATGGTCCAAATGGATTTTAGACAATCAAATAGATATTTTTATATCCTAACCGACATAAATATATACAAAAAAGAAGAAATTTTTTTTTCTATCTTTCCCTCTCTTTT
Source organism: Iberis pinnata (assembly GCA_900406425.1). NCBI lineage: Eukaryota > Viridiplantae > Streptophyta > Magnoliopsida > Brassicales > Brassicaceae > Iberis > Iberis pinnata. The sequence goes on along the minus strand of OVBE01000034.1, from coordinate 48,781 downwards.
GAACTCCCAACATTAGCGATTTTCAGACAAATTTATGTCCTTTCGATGATTATAATCTTTACCATTACTCCATTTTATCAGGATTGTCAACTATTCAAGAAAATAATTAGACGCAACAATTTTTTGGCCTCTGAATCTCTGATAGTTTCTCGCTTTCCAAACACGCCATGCAATAGCTATTAGGAGAGACTTGCCATCGGGGTTGGTAGAGAGGATATGCACCAGTGTGTGGGTAATCGTTAAGGTATGTTGATCATCAATCTCATAAGCTAATGGGGAAAGTTCTAAGATTTCCCTACTAACTCGACAAGCAAAGAGAAGGTGAAATATGGATTCATCGTAGTCACCACACATGAAGCATCTAGAAGTAAGGCTGATATCCTGTGTGGTAAGATTTTGTAGTGTTGGTAGGCCGTTATGGATGGCCCGCCACAAGAAATGTTTAAGTTTTGGCGTGATCGGCCAAGACCACAATGACTTGAAAGGGAAATGTATTGTTAGATGGGCAGGAGGGGATCGGAGCAAGTGATAACCGGATCTAATAATCTCTTATTCATAATTGATTATACTTTTTCTCTTTAATCTTAATTTATTTGTTGGCATTGTCTTTTAAAAACCCCACTTAAGATACCTAATTAAACTTTTGATGGAGATGGACTTAGGGTGAATTCAATACAACTTGCCCATTCGTAAAAATTAAATCCGAAAACGACATTTCTAATGTAGTTATAAAGTTTTAAACTAAAAAGGTTCCAATTGCATACAAGTATGTTTTTCGTTCCTTGTTGAAACTCGTTGTAAATAACATACAAAACAATTTGAAATTAAGCTAAACACTTATATCTGTGAAAATAAATATAGAATAACCACCTTTCAAAATTATGGAGCTACTAATTATCTCAATTTTTGAAACACTTATTCGAAGATTACGTTTATTGTCTACCTTTGAGGCTTTTTTTTTCTTCAACAATACGCATGTTTAGTCTCTCGATAATGAAACATATAGTTGTGAATGAAAAAAGCAGCTATAAAGATATAGTCCAACTTTCTTAAAAGACTGATCATTACTCTTGTTAAATATCATAGCAAACGCTATAGATAAAGGAATCTGTCTATGATTCATTTTGAGTGATAGTTTTTTGAGACATTTGAAATCTCGTACCATTGCATAATCCACTTTTGAGATTTATATTTCTTAGTAACATAATAAGAATACCAACCTTTAAACGTAGACGATGGTAGTTTAGAAATATTGATACTATGTAAAAATTAGAAAGTGAATACCAAATTATTTTATGGCTTATCATCTAGAAGATCTATACTATCTTCACTAAATAAAATTTTCAACCAACTTCTTTTAAGTTTTATTTCGTCATTACTTTTCCATTTTACCCTTATCATTATCATTATTTTGGTTCAAAAAATATATGTTAATCATAAACACAACGAGACTCTTAGTTTGGAGGTGAGAAGTTTGTACATCTCCGAATTGCCCTTTATAACTTTGATCGATAGTGAGTGTGCAAGATTGAGTTCGACTTATTATTGTTCGTCGATATAAAATATGGGGTATATAACTTTCTAAACCTCGAATTGTAATTTACTAGCAATTTAAACTCTGAGACTTTTTCACTAGCACATAAAATATTGAAATTAGCGATTTGATATATTTAACCTCAAAACTTACTCTCAAGAAGACAATAAATATGAACTTGACGGCTCCATATACGTCGGTTAATTTGTAGATGATGCTGTTAATTTTTTTAACACGTGCGCCTATTTAATTATTAAGTTTTTTTTGTAGATTTTCTTTTTGATAAAACATAGTAAATTTAAATTAGTTGTAATTTAAGAAATTCCCCAAATATAAGGGATCTAGGTCTTCGACATATGGTTCGTCATCATCAGAGTCTGATTCTGCTTCAAGCAGTCCGTTTGTTCCTGCCTCTGCTCCAACTATTCCTGATGCGACTGCTCCCAAAGATTTCCGCTCGCTACTGTTGATTCTCTGTGCACCCAAGTCGCCGTCTATGTCTATTTAGTCAATTTCTTCTTCAATGTCGTCGCCTCATCGTGCTTTTCATACGCATGGTGGTGCAGATGTTGAGACCCCTGAGTCTCAGGTTCCCGTGCATGCAACCACTACTACTGCTCCAAACTCTGGCCCAAAGCGCCGCTCAGTTGCTCCTGGTCAAAATTCTCATTGCACAAGGTCTCATATTCGCACTACGGATCGTGCTCCACCACCTCTCTTTGATACGACTCGCTTCTTCTCTGATCTGTCTCAGACACGATATGACATCTTCACCAAAATATCTCTGTTGGCTGAGCGCAATGTAGATCTCACAGTCCTTCCTGCGCATCTTGAACCCTTGATCCGGACCTTTGGTTGTTTGAACACTACTGCTGGGTTACCTAATTTTGTTCGACAAGTTGTCTGTGAATTCTGGGAACATCTCCCCTCTAAACGCACGTATCTCACCTCAATGCTGGTCTGGATTCGCGGTCACTCATATGCATTTTTGACTATTCATATCAATCAGGCTCTTGGACTTGCTGATTTTGATGACCGAGCTTTTGAAGCATCTGCCGATGTGGTTTCTGAAGATTCTCTTGCAGCGTTTCTATCTGATGGGGTTGTCACTTCTTGGTCTAATATGAAGATCACTCATCTTTCTCCTGACAAACCTGCCCTTTACAAGACTTGTTGTCACAATTGGCTTCCCACCAAGAATACCACTTACAAGAATGCATCTCGTGCCCGTCTCATCTATTGGATTTTTCATGGTATTCCTATTAATTTTGGGCGTCTGGTCTATAATCAAATCTTGCAGAGAGGCTATGAACCAGACATCAAGTATTACCGGCCATTTCCCTCACTGATCTTCAGACTGTTACAACACCAGCACCCTGTTAACCTCAATGCCTCTGAGCGTCTTGAAGCCTTGCCAGTGTATCGTTTGGACCCTCGTTTGGGCACACCTTTTGGAAATCCTGACTCACTTCGTCAGGAGGTTATTCAGGCTATTCGTGTTCTTCAACGAGCACTTGATACACGTAAGTCTTCTACCAAGCAGGGGGAGATCAGGCTGCCCAGGATCAGAATGTTGAGGACGTAGATGCAGAACAATGACTTGTGTTTTTAGCTTGTTTTGTTTTTGAATTTTCTCTGTTAGACTACGTGCTTTGGTTGTTCTTGGTTACTGTTTGAACTTAAACTTTGTGCCTGTGTTTAAGGCTATCTATGGCTATTGATATTTTGGTTTTTGGAACATTTTTTGATTAGTCTACTCCTGTGCAAGTATGTTTTGTGTTGCTTGGGATTATTGTTTTGCAGGGGTTGCTTGGTTATCAAAATCACTCAAAAAGGAGGAGATTGAAGATGCGGAAAACATGTTGGATCTGAAGCTGAGGAAACATCAGGATTGAAGGCACATGAAGGTTGTTGAAAGACAATTAATGTGGCTGGAGCTGAAAAATGGAAAGACTTGAAAGAGGAAAAAGAGATATCGCAAGATGAGATAAAAAGAAAGTTGTGTTAAAAAGGATAAAGGATGTTGGGACTAGGGTTTATGGACATATATAAGCAGAGATCCGTAGTAGTGAGAGGAGTCGCTTTTGAAAAAGAGTTCTTTAGGTTAAAAGTTGAGAGGTTTAAGCTTTGTGTAAAATCGGGGGTAGAAGCAGTTTTAGGGCATTCTTTAAAGCACAAGTGTATTGCAAGAATAAGTTGTGATACAAGATAAAAAACTTTGTATTTGTATTGATAGTTCTTGAATAAAAGAATTGTTGAAAAATCGTGTGTTCTTGTTTTTTCATGTATTTGTTTCTTTCTTTAAATTTGCTCCCTTTCCCTTTTTATTTATCTTATTTCCCGAGGAAGTTGTCAAGAAACATCTAATTAATTTTCACGAAACTTGTCATATGTCTTTCTTTTTCTTTTTATATTATTATGATGTGGAAACTCTTACCATCATTTTGTAGTTAATTTTATTTCCTTATAACTTCTAAAATAACTAATGCCACTAGGTTTCTTTCCATCGTTATGTCTTTCTTTTTCTTGTCTTTTGTTATTAGGGGTTATCCCGCGCTACATGCAGGTTTTGTTTTATGTAAATTTACTTTACGATATGGTTGTAATTAAGAAATTACAGAAAATTTTCTGACAATGTGTTAAGAACTATAAAGTTACTTGCTATTGTTTACATGAAAATATTTACAATACAACAACTATATATCTTAATATTGGTTATATGTTTATATGTGTGAAAGTGTTTTTTTTTAAGTAATTTTTTTTTGAAAGATTTTTAACTTGATTCGTTCAAAGATTGTTTGTTTTATGTTAGAAAGCTCATGTTTAGATTTTTATATTTGGGTTGACAGTTTTTGTAGTCCATTAAAGTTTGAGTAATATTACACAAATGAAAAAGAAAACAAATTATTAATTTCACTTGACTTTATATATGATAAATGTAAATGTCTTCTTATGTGTAACCAAGTGACGATTAGGGCTTAAATAATATACTTATACTTGATTTGTTCATGAACTTACAAAGTACGAAAAATATGAAACAAAAGTACAAAAATTTAACTACCCAAGAATATTAAGAAATATGTACTTAACATGAGTTGTTTGTTAATCTATATTATACTTTTTCAATAAAAATATTTTTTCTTTTTGAAATTTACATTATGTGTCTAAATACGATGAAAAATTTAAATATTCATTATAACTTTTATTATAACATATGATTAGTAACAATTGTATATTACCATATAACTCATTCCTCATATTGTCATTTTCTATTGATTCGGAACACGACTTAGGACGAAGGAACAAACATTCACCTAAGTTTTTAATAACTTTTGACAAAGTTAACAATGTTGTAATTCACATATTTACAATTCTTTTTATTTTATTAAAAGTAAAACCGTTTGAACCTGCTTGAAATACAACTTGGTTTTATTTTGGTTCGATTTCGATTTTCTATTTTGATCGCGATCAGATTTGTGGTTTAAAAGTCACTAAAATATATACATATAATAACTTTTGATGCTTATTTATTTAATATATATATATATATATATATATTTCAATTTATTTTGTTTTATTATTTTTTTGTTGACCACAAAACTATATAGGTATATGTTGTTCGGTTTATTAAATAATCAAACCTAAATAGTTTTAAAAATATTAGGTTAAATTTCAGTTTTTTTTTAAGTTGAGTTCCACCCAATTTTTTTATTCTAGTTTATTTGTCCATAATTTATATAAACTAAGCTAACAAAAGAAATTAAGAAAATATACTTTATGTGTTTCTTGATATGGATCAAGATCTAAACCACAAAACTAACATATCATCTCATTTCTCAACGATAGATCTTGAATCATGTTTTTTTCTATCAAACAAACAAAGAAAGCAACATATTTTGAATCTTTTCGTAGGAGCTGAACCAAAGTTTGTTTGTACAATTTAATCCTTTCAGAGACATTTCAACGGTACTCCAACAAAACAATTTCTAGCAATTCTTTGAACTTCTTCTTCACTTCCTTCAATCTTCTTCAATGCCACAACACTTTCTTTATGTTCTCTCTCACCTACAATCACCATCCAAGGAATCTCTGATTCTATAACTTTATCAAAATGTGTTCCTTTTCTTTTGCTCATAAGATACTCTGCATTGATCTTAGTTTCCCATAACAGACCAATCAAGTTTGCTGCTTCAGCTAGCTTATTATCAGCCATAATACTAACCAAAACTTGTGTTTCTGTAGGTCGAATCACCTAAAAATTTCAAAATCCAATCTTTTGAAACAATGATAACAAATTTTTTTGAAGAGTTTGGTGTGATAATGGATGGATAAAGAGGGGGAGGAAAAGATGAAAAACCTTACATGCTGAGGTTTATTAGGATCTCCTCCTCCAGACTTAACACGACCCTTAGTGGTTTGCCACCGGTCTTTTTCTCATCTCTAGCTTTGTTGAATATCACTGTGAAATCTTCTGCTGATGCTGGATCATTCACATCCCGTTCACCAAATTTTGGCTAGGGGTGACCTTTGTCATATTGTTGATATCCACCCAAATGATTGAAATATAAAGACCATCAAGAGACAAATTCAGTCTCAAAACTTAACGTATATCCCTTTGTGCTAATGAAATAAGCTTATTTTCTATTCATATATTGTTAAGTGCTAATTTTAAAATGGTTAAAGTTTTAGCCTTTCTTCAATGTAAACAAGTTCTAGGTGAGAGAAAAAGAGAATAGGCATATCAAACAAAAAACTTTTTAAGGAGCAATGATAAAGTCAAGACTTAACTAATGGAATCTTATATACTATAAAGAATCGGGAAAAGGTTTCAACCATTGCTCAAACTAATCATAACCAACCATATATCACCTTATACAACAGTCCATTTTATTTAGTGAGAAAATAATAAACCAATTTTGAAATTAGTGATTTTAATTGGCTAACCGAATAGATTTTTTGCTTGTTCCTAAACAATGCCACACAATACTTATGCCTCTTTCACTATCAGCGAATTAAGATCAATCTGAAAAATAGCTAAGCTCACATTTCTGTCTTTCAGCTCAAACCCAAAATCAGAATTCTATATCAAAATCTAAGCTACAAGAGACAACAATATCTAAAAGTTATCAATAACTAAGCTTATTCAATCAAACTGAGATTGAAATTGAAGCCGAAGATCGAGAAATTGAAAAAGAACATAAAAGAAGATAGAAAGCAAGATTCAGAAAATGGATTATCAGAATCACAATAGCTCATCTCATTTTCCTTTATCCACATATACAATATTGTATAGCGAATTAAAAAAAGGAAACAAAGTGAAACATAGCATGTAGCTTACCAAAATGAATTACCATCCAATCGAATTCAGAAGTGTCACCTATTGATCATCAAATTTCCCTCATTGCACATCAATGTATCATCTGTGCTTTCCTGTGTAGAGCCAAAATAATAATCAGAAAAAATATCAAACCAATTCATGTTTACGAAAAGGAGTATATTACACATAGTCGAAGCTGATATGAGTGTCACAACCGACGCATAACACTTGACACATTGGTTCGTCATTTTCTCCACCTAAATCGATCATCATTTCACTTCCAATCACGAAATTGAAGTTGCCACCAAAAGTTTTGTTTAGAAAAAGGGCTTATTAAAGAAAAACACACAAAAATCTTGAAGCAAAAATTTACCATTTGGAGAATTGATATAATATATAATATATAAGGGATGGGTGGATAGTCAAAGTGCTGAAAACTTGCGTAAAAAAATCAATCGGATTTCAATCCAAATGCTAATCCAAAACCACCTAATATATCAGATGTTAATCTTCATGACTTCATCAATTAACATATGAAACAAATCGAAAAGAAGGGTTTTGAGCAAGAATCAAAAACCCAGCCTAGTGACTGGATCTTGGTAAGCAGTTATATCTATGTTGCATTGCTTGCATTTATAGAATGGTTCCTCGAGGTTTATCACGAACAATCTTTCTATTTCCAGATCTCAATATTTACTACACTGCTCACAATTCACAGAAAGAACACCGAAATCAGAAAAAAAAATTCAACAAAACTTCTTAGTTAATTAGTTTACTACAATGTAAGTTTCTTCATCTTCCTCATCCTCCTCTAACTCACTCGCTTTCACCGCCGAACCAGCTTCATCTACATTGTTATGCATCTTAAAATAGAAGAAATGAGATTACTATAGCTTCCGAAAGAAAGCAGAATAGAGAAGAAGCTAAGGTGAGCAGATCGAGGTAGCTGAGTTGATCTCTGCCAATCTTTCATCTACCTTTGTTTCTCACCGATTTGACTTTTTTGGCTGTTGTAGGATCATAGTACTACAATTTTTTACCTTATTTGTTGTTTGTGGCCTTGAATGACATGAAAGAAACATCAATATTGAATGTCAAGCCAATCAAAAGTGACCAAACCATGAGATAGCTTACGTAAGTTTGGCCAAAGAAAGAAGAAAAAAGAAATCTTTTTTGCAAGTTATTTTGCAAAAATAAAATTTTATGACATCGCAACTATTTTTTCCATTACTTGTGTAGATGCAGATGATGAGAGTAAGAGGAATTAGATCGCTGGAACTTCGCTTTGATGACGAGTTACCATAGTGTTCCCCTTGCTTGTACTCCCTTGCTTTACGCTCTCTTAACATCTAGTTTTCATCTCTCTGCATACAGAAATCATCCATGTATGTAAGAAATATATGGTCGTCAAATCATCTTTGAGCTTGAGAAAATTGCAATCGTGAAAATGGCTATTTATTTCTCAAAATTAAAGCAAGCGTAAACATAGAATAAGTGAATCGATTCCTTTGTTGAGAACGTTTTTAGCAACATAACCGTGAGGAATTCTAATCGTTCTCTTTGAATTATAAAATTGTTTTAGGTTAACAAAAGGAAGAAGAGAACAGACGACTATTGTGAATGTATAATAGCTGATGTGGCATTATTTTAGATCGATTAGTTTTGGCTAAATGGACACCTATTAAACCTTCAATCTTCTAGTTTTTTATAGTGCCACGTATCTTCTTTAGATCAAACATAATATGAATAAGGTGGACGCATTGAGAGACTTTAAGCACCTCCTTTTATATAATACAATTATATGGAATTTCTTACCATAATTTTGTTTTGTTGCTTATTTGCTTCTGGTGGTGTCTCCTGGTTGATTTTCCGCCCTAATTGCTCAACTGTAGGTTTCTTCTATTAGTTATGGTCTCGTTATGGTTTGTGTTTAAGAGTGTTAGGTCTGGTTCTTGCTTAGCCACCTGTTTGACTTTGTTAACAAAATGAAAAACAGAACTAACGTTTTTGGAAGCTTAACTTCATAAAATGTTCGTCTAAAGGAACTTACAACTTGTAACAAAAAGACTAGAAAAATGAAAGAGTCCTTTAATTGATTCCTACAAATCAAGAAGACCACATCTTATTAAAATTGAAAATAAAAACCGGAACATAACCAATTAAACCAAATAAAGGCTACTTCATACTTTCTCCTAAACTGGAACACCTTCTTCTTCTAGTTTACATCTCCTTACTGCATACTCCCAAGCTTAACCTCAACCTTTCAAACACCTCTAACTTAACAAATTTTTTCATAGTGTATGAAAGTTGATCGTGTGTTGAGCAGTACGGCAGATTGGTTATCCTCTCATTAACAAACTCTTTAAGAAAATGATACCTCACATGTATATGCTTACTTCTTCTATGTAAAATCAAGTTCTTTGAAAATTTCATTGTTGAGATATTTTCATAGAATACATTTATACTCTCACCTTGCTTAAATCCAATTTCATTTTGCACATTCCTCAGCCACACAACTTGAAAAGTTCCATAAGCTGCTGCTACAAATTCAGCCTCTGCTGTAGACAATGTGACTATAGAGTGTTTCTTAGATACCTATGAAACTGCTCCTCCACTTATCATAAAGACATAGTCTGAAGTGCTTCTTCTATCATCAACATCACCCGCATAGTCACTATCCACAAACCTTCTAAACACACTCTTCTTGTTTGTACTGAATTCCAAGGCCTGTTGTACCCTGAACATATCTCAAAATCCTCTTTAAGGTTTTTATGTGTTGTTAACTCTTGGGTTTTCCATGTATTTACTGACTAAATTCACAAAGATAATTAAGTCTAGACGAGGACAGTGAGGTACCTTATACTTCTAACCATATGTTTGAATAGAGTTGCATCTATAAACTGTCCAGACCCCTCCTTTGATAGCTTTTGATTGATGTACTCCAACATTTCTGTGTATTCGTACCTGAACTATTCCAAAATATTCAACTCATACACAAACTTAAACACCATGTATAATAATAAATGAATTTATATTTTTAGTCAGAACATATACAAACTTATTAAAGTATGAGTATTCATACATATCGCGTAATATCGCGTAACAATGTTAACTAAATTTTTAACTCCAAATGAGTCAGATTCCACATCATAAAAAATAAGTTTACACTAATTTAATATGTTACGGAAAATGACGTTTCTATTCATTACAAGAAAATGACGTCGGTTCCTTTATTTCTCTTAAAACATAACAAACAAAGAGGATCTACCTCACAGATGTCGCCTATTGCTTGACATAGATCTCTCATATCCTCTTCTTCAATATCTTTTGGAAGCTCGCCGATGAAAAATTTAAAGCCACGAGGAGGAAGTGAAAGAAGACCGAAATACTTTTCCCTTTATCATCATCAATAAGGGATGTTGATTTCTCATCATCTTCGGTTGTCTCAGTATCAAGAAGGTTATCGTCATCATCCTCGGCTAATTCCTCCCGAATAACTTCCGTATCCCCTCTTTTCTATCGGTATCACCACACAGCTTATAATGTACATAAAAAGAAGCATAATTGGGTGATATGAGAATTTTTTTTCTTTGTACATTGAATACAGTGACTAAGTAGAACTATGATGTAAATTGCTGATGAAACAATGGTTAAAAGTAAAAATTAAATGTGATGAAAAAACAAAAAATTGATAATAGAAACTTTGTGTATTTGATTCCAAACCAAGATTCCATTAGAAGCCCAACTTATAAAGAAGTAAACTCCTAAGAAAATGAATTAAGCCATAATCTGAAACACCCAATGACATATGATATCATAACTCAGAAAATCAACCTGAATTCAATAATAGGAAACAAAGAAAATCGACACCCAGAAGCGAATCACCCACCAGCATATCTTAGTAATAAAGAGAAAAGGATCAAAAACTAGTGTTCTGTTGGTGTCAAAACACCCTCAGCAGGATTTCGCCTCAGCTAGTACCATATCCTAGGTCGGTTCAATATGCATTGGGCACAAAAGAATTGACTGGGAGAGTTGCCTACCTGAGTACCCAACATGTAGTCGGACTGAGGTGGATATAGACGCAGCCCGAGCATGTGGCGACCGAGTGCAGGCGGTTCCGAATTCTTAGGGATAGGCCGAGATTGTAGGGATGCAGAAGTGGAAACTAACCAAAAAGATCAGAACATAATGACAAGAATTTCGGTTCTTTTGGAACAAAAGGAGGAAGGAAAAAGAACAAAAGGATCTTTTGAAAATTTTTTTAAGGATATTCATATGATTTTTTGTAACTCAAGTTCTAAATGTACTCATCTCGATTCTAATCAATAAAATCCTTTCGATATCAATTTGTGTTGTGTATTTTTCCTTTTTAAACGAGAATCATCGAACTCTTCATTTAGTTTGAATCAACAAATTGGTTTTTTAGATTTTAACATCCACAAACTGGCGCCGTCTGTGAGGAGATCTAAATATTTTCTGACGCAAGAGGAAGAACGCAACTAGATCTGACACCGTCATGGCCGACAACGTAATACAGCAACCAAACGGGTATGCTAGAACTGTCCAGGCATTACGCCAGTCTGTGCAATCTATGTCCGAGAAGTTGGAGATTTAAGACGCCATAAACCAGTCCCTACTCGATCGGCTCGATAAAATGGCGAAGGAGTCCGCAAACCAAACCAAGGAGATTACCAAACGTCTCGACCATGCAGCCTCCTCATGGCGACGACTGAACATGACTTCTTCTCGATGATATCCCATCTCCGGGGAATATTCCAGGAGATTGCAGTTCACTCCGACTCCACGCTCGGTTAAGATGCATGAATACCGCTCTGACGCCACAGAAACCCTGTCAAATGGCAACCTCGAGGGGGAACCATCCGACCCAAAAGGTGACCAGTCTCGTGAGGACCTCGAATAGCCGAGTCGCACTGTGAGCGCCGAGGCCTAGGGTGACGAAAGAGACCATATCGTCGGAGGGTAAATCCTCAGCAAAATTTACCCCCCGACCCAGTCCGCCCCCTTTTCCTTATCAATTTTACTCCAAAATGGGGGAGATGTATTCGTTCTTTACACTTTGACCCAGCCCGTCCACTCTTCCTTATCATTTTTTCTCAAAATATGGGGGAGATGTATTCGTCCTTTACCCTCTTACCCAACCGGCCCCTTTTCCTTATCAGTTTTTCTCAAAAAATGGAGGAGATGTATTCGTTCTTTACACTCCGACCCAGCCCGTCCTCTCTCCCTTATCAATTTTTCTCAAAAAATGTGGGAGATGTATTCGTCCTTTACCCTCTGACCCAGTCCGCCCTCTCTTCCTTATCAATTTTTCTTAAAAAAATGGGGGAGATGTATTCGTCCTTTACACTTCGATCCAGCCCGCCCTCTCTTACTTATCAGTTTTTCTCAAAAAATAGGGGAAATGTGTTCGTCCTTTACACTCCGACCCAGACTGTCCTCTCTTCCTTACCATTTTTCCTCACAATATGGGGAGACAATTTTGCCTTTTACTTCCCGCCTCAACCAACCAGCGGAGCCAGGCAACAGACGATACCCACCCCTACCCCAAACTGCGCAACAGAAAACCTGCGAACTTGAGACACCCAGTAACCATCCACACCTTTTTCGATAGCTTCCGCTAACTCTATTTACCCATATTTAGACAAAACCGAGGGGAAAATACCATACCATACCCAACGCCTCCATAGACCAGTAAGACCATCCAAATCCTTAGTTACTCTTATTCCGCTATTTAAGGTTTAAAATGTAAATAACTATCTACATATGTTACATTGTACGACCTGGCCAGTCGTACGATACATCGCACACCCCTCAGTGGGTATTAGCCTGAATAACCCTTAACAACTTATAAGCACTAAAGCCGAGCCCTGTCTCGCAACAATGCATTGAAATGAATGGCAAATGTTTTTAACAATAAAAACATCATTGCCAATATGACATTCGATCTCTAAAATAAGTATTTCACTTTACGACAACGAGTCAGATAATCACAACTCCTATCTTTACCATGCACGCAGCTGAAACACTAACCTATGCCTGAAAATCGGCCCAACACGAATAATACATCCGCAAACAACAAACATAGTTAGAATTTTCCCTTAGGACGACTAGATTAAGAACCAAGCAAGCTGTACAAGCAAGTGAACGTAAACCCAAATATTCATACTAATTAAACAAAATTAAGTCTTGGGTAAAAGCCTCCCCAGGCAGTCGAGTTCAAAGAAAATTAAAAGAGGGATCGGGTGAAAGCCTCTCCAGGCAGCCATGTTCAGATTTAAACTAACTTAAAAAGAAAATTAATGAGCAACAAAAGACAAAGCCGCAAGAAGTTACTCCACCCCAGCCGGATTGTCATCATTATTCTTTGGGGCTTCTTTCCTCGCCACAATTGCAACTTCCCCAATGCGGACTGCAACCTCTATGGCCTTGTCCAACACTCTACCCACATTTACATTAGTCTCCTCAGCAGCATCACTGCCCGCAGTTTCCTCAGCAAGAATTCTCTCCTTCTCTGCTTCAACTGTAGTTTCCTCAACTAGATCAAGAACTGGGAGATTAGACCAAAAGGATTAATAACGTCTACCAAGTTCGGTTCAGATGTTTCACCATGTTGATCATTTAGGTAGGATCTAGTCGGTGATACCACCTAGTCCTTCTCGACATTTAATTCGTTGAAGTCAAGCATTTCTAGCTCCTTGGTAAAGGTCACCTGGTCCAACTCTAGCTCTTTCTTCTACGCCTCCAACGTGGACTCTCCCTGCAGCAAGATGTTGATCAACTCCAATTTCCCTTTAATTTGTTCCACCTGCACCAGCTTTTCTTGAAAAACCCGCTCATTTACGACCTTTCCTTTTACCCAATCCATTCTCTTTGCGAATCTCTCATTCAGTTCATCCTCTTTGTCTTTCACCTTCTGCGCAACCTGTTTATCCATCTCCTCAAGGACAACCGCCAACTCATTGGCTAAACTTCCCACTTCATCCTTCAACTTTCGTTTCTCCTTGTCTTAATGAATCACTTCTTCATTCATCTTCTCAACATCTATCCTCCTAAAATTCTCGAGCTCTACAACTTTAGCCTTCAACTTGCCGTTCTCTTCGGTCAGTGTCTCCACTGTGCCCACATCAGCCTTCAATTCAGAAGTAGCTTTATTAGCTCGAGTCGTCGCATCGGCAACCAGTTCCACACCTGAGTTCTTCTTAGCCTTCTTGAGTTCATCATCCAAAACCCCACCAAGTTCTTTGCTAAACCTGCACTCTATGCATAAATATTTTTTTTTCGAGACCGATTCCAGCATTGTCCAGATAATATATAAACATCCATACCTCAGTGTGGGAGCGAGCCCATTCAGCATATTCTCGCTGCACCGAGAGTGACTGATGGTTGTATACCTTGGGTCCACCTAGCCGGATTTTGGACATCAATTCAACACAAATATCCCCCTCTTCCACGATAGAGGACTGGTGAAGCCAGGTGAAGCTAAAGGAAAATCCACCAAAGTCGTGAGACCTAACTAGTGACAACTCCTGAATTTGAGCCTTCATTTTCCGCTAGAGCCTCCAAGTGGCGGGAGCTATGACGAATTAAAGGAGGCCAAGGAGCATTCTTCCCAGAACATACAGCCTTTTCCAGAAAAGAGTCGCCACACGACGAGTCAAAAACCTCGATCATGTCCACATCCATCTGAGTATTGTCCCTAGGTATCTACACTCCATGCAAAATTCTTGGGTTCACTGAGCTTGACGCGCCCTGAGACTCTTTCTTTGTCAAACGTACTCCAGTTATTCAACCTGTTTATCTCTAAAAGGTCCTAGTTCCTCAAGTACTCCACATAAGGATTCTTGACTTTAACCATATGCGGAACTAAAAAATAAGCAAGACAAATGGGTTAGAAAACATAAAAATAAGGCAATTTTGAAAATAACTTAATATCAGGTTAGAACCAATCGCTAAAATGGGAATGGACTAAATTCAGAGTTGGATCACACTTGTTTCCCTGGTCTAGCAAGTCTGAAAATCACCAGGACCCTTGGTCCCGAAGGATAAATTATTAACTTCCAAAAAGAAGTAAAATTGATCCCAATTAGTTTCATATTTGGGCATTTTCCCTGCTGCAAATCCCTGATTAGGTTTATTTGTAAAATACCATAAACCTCATTTCAGACCCCTATTGACGTGGGTGACCTCCTCAAGCATATCACATCCCAGTTCAAATCCATTCTCTCTCGCTTGCATCATAAGGAAAATTGCATTTAAACCCCCCTTAGGCATTAGTTGGCTCAAGGCCATTCCCCGACGACGCGCATATCGGACCAACAACTCTTGGACTGGGAAACAAAACCCACACGTCTTGAAGAAAATCTCGTAGATTGTAATAAACCCAGGCGGAGGGCAGTTAGGAAATTGCCCAGGCTCGGGTATGAGAAACCTGATGCCAGGCGAAAAATCGAATTACTCCCAATGGAAATTAAAAGAAATGAGACACGAAAAGAACTTTACTTTATCATGACTTGGAGAGAGAGAGAGAGAGAGAGAGAGAGAGAGAGAGAGAGAGAGAGAGAGAGAGAGAGAGAGAGCCCTCTCAGGAGTGGAAAGTTACTTTTATAGGAGTAATGATAACCGACATCACCTATATTTTCGAATTTCGAAATATACAAGGTAATCTCAAATGAAATAGAGAATCTTAGGGACCGTTGGGATTTCCAGTATATATCTTATTTCGAAATCAAAACTTCCTCCTTGATGATCGATTAAATCAATTCCATGGGAAGATCAACCAAAATCCCAACAACTAGAAGGGCGAAAAATCCAGTACATCATCGAGAATATGACTATCATAAATGTGATATAATAATAAAAGCCACGTTATTTTCTTTTTTAGAAAAACATGCGAAAGAATTTTCAAGTTGAAATCTTGCTGAGAGCTAACCATCTCTTTCGTCGAAGGTCACCCAACTTGCTAAGCTCGTAGGGTGACCTGGGGGCTAATATGTTGGTATCAAAACCTCCTCAGCAGAATTTCACCTCAGCTAGTACTATCTCCTAGGTCGGTTTAGTATGCATTAGGCACGAAAGGATTGACTGAGAGAGTTGCCTACCTAAGTACCCAGCACATAGTCGGAATGAGGTGGATACAGACGCATCCCGAGCACGTGGTGACTGAGTCCAGGCAGTTTCGAATTCTTAGGGATACATCGAGATTGTAGAGATGCAGAAGTGGAAACTAACCAAAAAGATTGCAACATAATGTCAAGAACTTCGGAGGATCGGGCTAGATGGCAGGAATATAAAAGGAGGAAGGAAAAAGAACAAAAAGGATATTTTGGAAATTTTTTTAAGGATATTCATATAATTTTTTGTAACTCAAGTTCTAAGTGTACTCATTTCGATTCTAATTAATAAAATCCTTTCGATATCAATTTTTGTTGTGTATTTTTCCTTATTAAATGAGAATCACCAAACTCCTCATTTAGTATTGAATCAACAAATTGGTTTTGTGGATTCTAACATCCACATGTTTATCCAGTATCATGAAGGAACAAAATTGAAGAAGAAGAGAGAAATAAGGGAAACGATGTCGTTTTCCTTTAATGAATAGAATTTCATAAAATGACTTCGTTTTCTTTCACATATTAAATTTATGTAAAATTATGACGTGGAATCTGACTCATCTGGAGATAGCGTTTTAATTAACGTTAAGCGATATAAATGAATACATATATTTTAATAATCTTTTGTATGTTCTGGATAAAAATAAAAATACATGTATTATGCACGGTGTCTAAGTTTGTGTATGAGTTTAATATTTTCGAATATTTAGGTTTGAATTCGCCGAAATCCCTCCCTAAGTTAGTCTTGGAGAATTCCTCTTTCATTGTTCTATTCAACTCCTCAAGCATTATCCCATAATTTTTATTATATATCACATCATCAACATATACACTAACAATCATCTTATTTGTCTTCCTCAATTTTAACGAATAGAGTCAGTTCACAGTAACACTCTTTGAATCCTTCTTTCATAAAGTAGTTCTCTATGCAACTATACCATGCTCTAGGGGATTGTCTCATATCATACAATGTTTTTATCAGCTTGTACACCTTACCCTCTTCTCCATTTAGCTGAAAACCTCTGGGTTGTTTAGTGTACACATCCTCCTTAAACTCATCTCGAAAGAAATCACTTTTAACGTCTAGCTGAAACGCATACCAACCACTTTTAGCTACAACACTCAGATTAGTTTTGATAGTGTCCCAACAAGCAACTGATGCAAACACGTCATGGAAATATATTCCTGGAGTTTGGTGAAAGCATTTTGCCACCAGCCACGCCTTGAACTTATCCACTTCTCCTTTCTCATTCAATTTTTGTCTTGTAAACCCTATTGACACTTATTACTTTAGCTTCTTCAGGCAGTTCTACAAGTTCGCATGTATTGTTTCTTTAATGGATTTGATCTCAAATTCCATTACTTTCCTTCGTTTCTCATGTTTAATTGCTTCCTCAAACCTTTCAGGGTCATCTTCACCAACACAGTGCCACTAGCTCATCTCCAATTCTTCAATAAACATAGCCATTTTTTGACAAAATTAGTCCTTCATCCATACTGGCTTATGCATAGTTATACCACTACTAGTAACAATAAGTTCTACCTCATTATAATTCATCTCTTCACTATTTTCTTCACTATCTTCCCCCTAATTTTCCTCATTATTCTATGGTTAAATATTACCTTCCCCAGTTTCTGTATTATTTGGAATTTGTATTTGTTCTTCAAATTCGTCAAACATTCCAGTCTAGGCTAATTCTTTCTCTTCTTCACCTTATGTCCATTCTCAATCTTTAGATTCATTAAACACCACATATTTTCTTATTATAATCTTCTTTGTATTCGGCTCGTAAAAGCTATATGCCTTTGATTCTTTGGTAACACCAAACATAACACACTTTATGATTTTCTCACCTAGATTGATCTTCTTTCACATGGAATCAAAACAAAATCAACATAACCAAATACGTTGAGATGTTTAACAGAGGGTTTATGTGAGCTCCAATGCTATGCATGTGTCATTTCATCTTAGAAGATCATAGGGCTTCTGTTTTGTGTATGTACTACATATTGTACTACATTAGGCCACTAGTGATGTGGGACTATCATTTCAATCAACATACATCGAGTCATGTTGAGTATGCTTATGTTATTTCTCTCAGCATCACCATTTTGCTGTGGTATTTTAGCTGATGTGAGATGTCTCTTCACCCCATGTTCTGTAAAAAAGTCTTGAAATGCCTTTAAATTGTATTCTCCACCTCTATCAGTTCTTAGGCACACAAGCTTTTCTCATGTTTATGTCTCGACTTCAACTTTAAATTCCTTGAAACATCTAAAAGCCTCTGATTTCTCTACAACAAAGAAAGTCCAACATTTCTTACTTTAGTCACCAATGAAATTGATGATGTACCTTTTCCACTTTTTGATGTTGGTGTGAGTGGTCCACATAGATCCATATAACCAGTTCCAATTTCCTACTTGTTCTTCAGTTACTTGCCTTTGGTATCTTTGTCTTAATCTGCTTCCCTTTCAAACATACCTCACATACTTCTCCTTCTTGCTTGATCTTAGGAAGCCCTATTACCATTTTATTTTCTTCAAGTTTCTGCAACCCGTGATGACTTAGGTGACCAAATCTCTTGTGCCATATTCTTTTCATCTGTAACCTGCAATCATTTGGTATCCTTTTCATTTCCTTTGAAAATCATTGATGCAATTATGACAAACAATATGATCTGGTCATAGTGCAGGGCATAATCTCCCTTTCTTGATGCTAATGCCATATTCTACACAAGTTATCTTCTATAGTGATCTTCAAACCCCTTTGTTGCAGTTTTCCAAAACACAACAAATTGATTTTCAGTCAAGGTACATAATACACAGAGGAAACAGTCTGATTGGGACCATTGATCTACAAAAAGAGATTTCTTTTACCTTCAACAACCATCCTCCTATTATCACCCAATTTGACATTTTCCCTGAAAAAATTGTCAAAGTCTGTAAACCATTCTCTAACTCCACACATATGGTTACTGCAACATGAATCAAGGTATCATAAGTACTCAGTTTCTTCCTTAAATGGCTTAATGTAAGCCATCCACAACACATCTACTTCAAATTTAGCATAATTTGTGTTCTTATCCCAGCTTGGGAACTCAATTTTGAAATGACCCATCTTGTGACACTTGAAACATTCAATTATGATTTTATTAAAATATTTTTCTTTCCTCTTCCTCTTCCTCCTCTTTTTTGATAGTACATTCTTCATCTACCTTTGCCTCCTTCATACATCCTCTAGCTCTCAAGTTTCAGCACTTGTTCTTCTCTAACATCATTCTTCATGTTCTACTCATGAACGAGTAATAAACTTTGCAGTTCATCCATTGATAGAGTCTGGATGTCCTTTGATTCCTCGATTGCACACACAACGTATGTGAATCTCTTTGCAAGGTTCCTTATAATCTTCTCCACCTCCTTTGAATCTGGCATTTTTTCTCCCAGACCACGCATATCGTTTGCTACAACAATCACCCTTGAAAAATATTTTGTAATCATATCTTCATCCTTTATTTCTAGAACTTCAAACACCTTTCTAAATCTATGCAGTTGTGTTGACTGCACTCTCAAGTTAGCTTGATACTGAAGTTTCATGGAA
Organism: Iberis pinnata; assembly: GCA_900406425.1. Classification (NCBI taxonomy): domain Eukaryota; kingdom Viridiplantae; phylum Streptophyta; class Magnoliopsida; order Brassicales; family Brassicaceae; genus Iberis; species Iberis pinnata. The sequence goes on along the minus strand of OVBE01000034.1, from coordinate 29,198 downwards.
TCCCATATATCTTTTGAGCTATCTTTCTTGGCTCCTGTTTTGAGAATGTTCTTATCAATTGAAGCAAAAAAGATAATTCTTCACCTTTAGATGCTTCATATTCATTTATGCCAACTCAGTCCTCTGTGGTTTAGTTAGAATGACATTCCTTTATGATCTTGTGATTACAATTTAATAAGATCTGACCACTCCTTGGATCTCAACATGTTTTCCATCAGCATTTTCTAATGCTCATAGTCATCATCAAACTTAGGCATACATACTTCATTATCACTCGTTTTTGTATTTGTCTTTTGATTTTCCCGTGAGTTATGAAAACGCTCTGGTACCACTTGTTTAGAAAGTGAAAAATAAAGCTGTCGTTTTTGGAAGCTTAACTTCATTAACTTCAGAAAATGTCCTTAATAGAGGAACTTAAAACTTGTAACAGAAAGACTAAAAATCTAAATGAGTTCTTTACTTGATTCCTACAAACAAAGAAGACCAAGTTTTACTAAAATAAAAAACAAAAACCAGAACATAACCAGCTAAACCAACTAAAACTAACTAACGAGTACTTCAGACTTTGGGTCTCTTGGTCTTTCCCTTTAGTCCTCTCCGAGCTTGTTGTTCGGATGTGCCAGGTTCGTGTTATCCTCGGCTTTTATCCCTACTCTGTTAGATCTGCCTTAGATCCATTTTCTTTCATTGGGTTGTTCGCGAGTCATCTATTGTCATGTTGACTTGGCCATTTTTGGAAGCCCAGTGGGTGTTGTTTATCCTTCCTGGTTTCATTTTAGGGGTTTTAGCTCCCAAGGCATTTATTTGTGAAGTAGCTTCTGATTTGCAATAGGATGAGGTTCTTGTCACTGGGTGTTTGATCTCGGTGTCTTATATGTCCCTTTTCATACAGTTCCGATTATGTGGTTTACCTTAGTTACGTTATTTTATCCGTCTGAAATTAGTTTGTCATTAGAAGGATAGGGTGTTTCTTTGGTAAAAACTGTTATATTTTTTTAATATGTTTTTCTCTTTTAGACGAGATATCTCTTTGTTCCACTGATTTGTGGCTTTTGTATTATGTTAGTGCATAATTATCTTCTAGCTTTGTTCCATATTGTAATTTCTAAATATTTCAGTCCCGGTAACTGAAGTATACGAAAAATCTGTCTATACAGGGTTTGCTCATGGCATCGTGCGAAGAGCCATTTAAAAGTTAAAAAAAAATGTGAAGTACCAGTCAAATTACTTTTTTGTCATAATTTTTTTATATATGATATATATTGAACACTGATCAAAAATGGAAAAAATAAATCTTTAACTATTTAATAAAATCATTTACCCGAAAAAACTATTTTTTTAAGGAAATTATTATTCTTAACATCATAAGAAATAAGCGTAAAACCAACAGAAAATATCATAGTTAACCGTAACTAATGAATTAACGATGGAAACACTCTGTCATTTGTATGAAGTCGGCAAAATTGTGTTCATCATAATTTTGTCGTTAAACACCGTCATATTTATGAAAGAGTAATACCTATGGAATTACCAACGATTTACCGACATAATATTTCTTTGGATAAATCGTCAGTTATCCATCAGTGTTCCGTCGATATACATTCCATCAAAGATTGGTCAGTTTTAACTCTCGGAAATGCGTCAGAGTACTGTGACAAAATATTTGATATTAAAAAATAAATTATTTATAGAAAAATATTAATGTAATTTAATATAAAATTGAATGAAACAAAAAATTAAATATAATAAATAATATTTGAAAATCTTAAAATATTATAAATATAAAACATAAAAATTTAAAATATAAACAAACAATAAAAAATAAAAAATATTGCGAAGGTGAGGGAAGTTGTCACATGATATTCTTCATGAATAGCTACATTTGTCGCTCTATCTCTAGTTCTTTCTCCTCCTGTTGCCGCTTCACCATAAAACTGTTTTGCTCCGCTCTGCCTCTTATCTAATTTCTTCTCAAAATCTTTATATTGTTCCCTCATCATCTCTATATGCTCCTGCTCCACATCTATCTTGGGTCTCGAAAAGCTACACAAGCCTAGGGAACAGCTCCGCATTTTTGATTACTAGTGGTTCTTTTCCATCTTAGTAATCTGAAAAATTTGAAAAAATGTTAGAAGAAAAAAAATATCGAAAAAAATTAAAATATAATATTTCAACATAGGCTTGAAACTAACTGGAGTACGAAAATTTATGCAAAGTCTCCAAAGAAGTATAAAACTTCTCCACACGCCTCTAGGTGTCTTGACAATCTTCTTTGCTATGGTCTCAGATCTCACCGGTCAACTTATTCGTATTAATCAAAAAATAGTTTCAACCAGAATAAGACGTACACCGATATTATGAAATTGCATTAAAGATGATATTAGCAAAAACTATTAAACAACTAATTAATTAAATAAAATTTTGTACTTACAAGTTATTGTTCGATGACCCTGGTGCTCTTCACACTAGTGTTAAAGGTATACATCTCACTACAACCTTTAGTGCTCTTCCTGTTGTAGGAGTTCTTAGATGGGAAAGCATTAGTATCCTTCGGCTCCCAATACCGTACAAAGCCCTCAAATAACACTCAAAACTTAGAGTGTCGAGTCCCGTCCGCCAGCGAGTGTTGTTTGCAAGAGTACACATAATTTGAGTATTGTCTAGACGTCTCTACATGAAAATATCGCACTAGCGTAGTCATAGATGAGTCCTAGTTAAACAATTGCTAAAAGAACTAATTTATTGATTACATTGTTATTTATTTATAAATCAAATTTACTATAACACCACAAATTTTTGAAACCAAACCTCCTTCTCATCTTTGGCCAAAATTTTGTACTTGCCTTGAAATGTAGGACATGATGGTCATGTTGGAGAATCTAAACCATGTTGTTCTATTAGTGAATTCTCCGAATCCGAATGAAGCTAAAAGAGAGTTTATCGTCCTTTTAATGTAATACATGTGGAGGAATAACGCTGGTCGGAGTGATATAATCATGAGCAGGTAATGCCCACTAATGTTAGACGTGGAAGCTGGTAGATATGATGACGTAATCTCCTTAACATTGTACAAGAAACTCTTTAATAGTATACATAGATTAGAATGAAAGTAACTTGTAAAAGATCAATAGTTACAAAAACTATATAAAAAAGTAATTACATTATTTATAGAAAACCATTATGAAATTGTTTTACAAAATTTTGTAATATACATTATTTAAAAGATAATAATACTGTTTTAAAAACGTTTTTAACATACATGATTTGAAAAACTTAATTAAATTTTTCAAATTTTTTTTAGTATACATTATTTAAAAATGACGACGAAATTAGAAGAAAAAACATTTTAAATATACATTATTTTAAAAATATTATAAATAATTTGAAAAACGTCTTTACAAAATCTTTTACAGACCTTTTACAAAAACGATTGCAGTAAAACGTTTTTACACATAAATATTTTACCATAAACGTTTTGTGAAAAAAACGTTTACACAAAATGTATTAAAACGTTTACAAAAAACCTTTTAAAAAGTTTATACAAAATGTTATATATAAGTCATTTTCATGAAAAGATTTTACAAAACATTTTGAGAAATATTTACACATCTTTTATACCAATTTTTTCTATAAAACCCTAAATCCTAGAAGTCAAACAATCCTAAAACTAAAATCCTAAAAAATATCAATCCTAAAACTATTATTTTATTAATTCATTTCAATCTAAAACTAAGAACATTACCATGACTATCAAACCATATAATCCTAAAACTAACAAGTACATCTGATTGTAGGGGTTCTTAGGGTCGAATCCATCCATGGTTAAACTCCAGCCATGATTTTCTTATAAAACATCCGAGAGATTTTGTGAGGTTTCTCAAAATTTTCCTACAAAATGAAGAAGAAATACCAATATTTACGTCGATAACTTGTCTGCGAATCGCTTCCAAATTTTACTGTAAGTATTTTCCTGCACTTTTTCGTAATCCTTCGGTTTTTCATCAAAAAGTATTGACGGATTATCGACGGATTTTATGCGAATTATTTTAGGAAGAATCTGAAGGATAACCGAGGGATCATATATGAAGATCATCGGTAATCCCTCGGTATATGTTCTCGGTGTTCTTGATAGAAACCGACGGATTACCTACAACTTTTATATATGATCCATTGGTATTGTGAAAACTGAAATTGGCACCATCAATTTCAGTTACTTAAGGAAAGTCAAGAAACCTTAACTTTCCCAAAGGTCCCGAATTTTTGTTACGCCAAAATGTTTACAAGATCATAACACGATAATATAAATAACAATATGAATATTGAATACAAGATTGCAAATAAAGAGAGAGCGATAAGAATTCTTATTCCAAAATTGCGTATGAGCGTGTTACAATAAGATGATCTTGACTACAAGATCTGTTGGAGAGTATCCTAGTTCTAACAACATAAGACGATAAACCTAATTGAGTCGTAGCTCGCTAACAAATCAGAAAATAAGCTAATGCTCTAAGTGTTTAATTGCACAGAAAAATGTCTCATGTGTTCTTTCTCCGCATCTCTGTTATATAGACTTCCAGTATGCTTTCCTTTTTCACCCTAGATTCGAGTTAATCCTTCCGTGAAAATCTTCTTTTTTGAGTTTATCCTTCTACGGAAATATTCTTTTTCATATTCTAGTTTATCTTTCTTTGAAAATATTCCTTCTTAGATTTTTATGCTCTTTTCCATTTTTTATGTTTTGTGAACCTACGACAGAACATTATCGTTCTTCGACCAAATCCCGTTTGAAATAGTAAATGAGTCGTTATCGCATTTTAGATCTCTTCGGGCTGTTTTGTGGTTTAGATGATTTTTACGATTTCTATCAGTCAACCAGTCTCTCGTACAATGATACGTTGAAGGTTAAGCGAAGTAATAATGTCAATCATATAGAAGAGATAACATCGGCGTCTAAGTTAGCTATTATCACTTTATACGATTGACAAAAAAGATCACATCTTTGAGACTATTCTGGAGAATGATAAAATTAATCGCATAGCTAAGGTAATCCTTGGTGTTTAGGATAACCATTATTGTATTACAAAGTTAAAGTTCATACGAGGGATTTTTACGATTCTTTCGCAAAACATAATGAGTAATCGTATAGATGATATAACTTTGGTGTTCAAGTTACCCATTATCATTTATACGAATAATTCAGAGTTTATACAAAAGGTACGAGTTTTAAGGTTTGTATCGTACAATTCCAACGAAAACTCAAAAACGATATAAAACTAGAGATGACTTGTTCAAGATATGGTCTACTCGCCCATGAGCGAGTAGAATGTGTGAGATTATATTCGCCCAAGGGCGAGTAGAAAGTGTAAGCTTCCAGTCGCCCATGGGCGAGTAGAACTTGTAAGTTTGTACATGCCCATGGGCGAGTACAATGTGCAAGCTTCTACTCGCCCATAGGCGAGTAGAATGTGCAAGCTTCTACTCTCCCATGGGCGAGTAGAAATAGTAAGTTTTTACTCTCCCATGGGCGAGTAGAAATCGTAAGTTTCTACTCGCCCATGGACGAGTGGAATGTGCAAGCTTCTACTCTCGCCCATGGGCGAGTAGAAATCATAAGTTTCTACTCGCCCATGAGCGAGTAGAATGTGCAAGCTTCTACTCGTCCATAGGCGAGTAGAATGTGAAAGCTTATATTCGCCCATGGGCGAGTAGAATATGCAAGCTCCTACTTTCCCATGGGCGAGTAGAAATCGTTGGTTTCTATTCCTCCGTAAACGACTAGATTCGGAGCCAATGCATTTTTCGGAGATTTTGGTTGTTTCTTATTGTTCCAAAACATATCCCTTGAGATCTTTTGGAAGTCTTACGGCTTGGACGGTTAGTTCCATTGATCGGGATGATACGACTAGTGCGGTTTGGTGTTTGGATCGAGTGATTAAAATTTCCGTAAAAGCTTTTAGATATCAATTTCATCATGACCATTTTTGACCCTAAAAGTTATCCCCCAGCTAATAAGAATCGTTAAGACGTTCTTGGGAGGTATAGGGTAGGTTAGATGAGTTAGGAGAAATTGATGGCTAAAAGTTCGAGACTTTGTCTTGGGCAACTAGACTTTGTCGTGGGCGACTAGACTACATCGTGAGAGACTAGACTTTTTCATGGCGGCTGACTTTCTCGTGGGCAACTGGACTTAGCTGTGGACGTCTGGACTTAGCCATGGACGACTAGAATCTTTCGTGGGCAACTATACTTTGTCGTGGGCGACTATACTTTGTCGTGACCGACTAGATTGGGCCAAACGATCAGTTCAAGCAAGTGCACAAGTCCTTCGGGTAGCATCGTGAGTGTTGTGGTTCCATGGGTGAATTGTGGCTTACCCAACATCCATAATTTTCGTATAACACCAAGATGGACAAGATTTGAGGTTATATGAAGAGGTGTGAAAACGTAGAGTCTTCGATCCCTTCAAACGAAGAGAGGATTTGGGAGCGTTGGGCTCCGATCCCCGACCCCGGAAGAAGTCAGGACCTCTACTTGCGGTGATGAAGAGGCGGCAAACCAGGACCCGACCCCACTTGGTGGCAACTTCTTGATCTTTGGTTATTACGAGTACGACTTGTGAGAAGCACAAGTTTAAGTATAAAGGGAGTATGTTCCATGTTTAGATTATGATTTTAGCCAAGTATTGCCACTTTCCGTTTGTCAGGATTGGTCGCATGTGGCTCCAAGTCCCTGTTTCCTTGCGAGTTTTTGTAAATTAATTATGTTATATGAATATATGACTAGTTATTGAGACATGACTATGAGTCGTCATCTCATATCTGACTCTCGGGTGGTCGCTATATTCGTGTGTCCATTTCAAATTTGAGTTTTTGAAAAATTTAATTCTTGGATTCTATGAACTTGCGAACATTAGTGAAAAGACATGTTTAGGGATCTTGTATCCGTGTGATGGGTTTAGGGCAAGACCTAGGCTCACTCTCGGTTTTAGGGTGTGCGGTGATTATTGCGGATTAGGTATTCCGTTTGCAATTTTTTCCTATTTTCGTCTCAATCTTGAAGCATGCGATAGGTTCTCGGCTTATATTACTTTCATCGATTGGAAACCGAGCATCTCTCCAAAGAAAATTTCAAAGTCGTTTGGAAGTGCTGACCAAATTTTTTGTTTTCATAATGCTTTCTCCTTGTGTCGGATGTATGAGAGTTATCTCTTTGGGGGGGGGGGGAGATGGCTTATTTTGTTTAGGACTTTTAGAGTTCGTTGTGATGAGAAACAACCATGATGGTAGATGCTACTCTTTTGAGTCTTCGAGAAGGATATTTGTTTGAGTAGATGTTAGTGCGTGTGACTATTTAGTCTTCCAAGATGGCGTTTTCATCGAGGAATATATTTTTTTCAAAAATGGTTCTCCAGGCGTCTACGATGTCTCGCGATGTTGAAGACTTTTTTTCTTCGACATGCCGCATTTCATGCTTAAATGTTTGCGGGCTTTTAGCTATAAGGATTTTTTAACCTTACGATAGAAAAAAAAATTTGGTTTGTTTGCCAATGTTCGCGGCCAAAACTGTTGTTTTTTGTTTGGATGATGTATTATTTCATTTGTGTTTTATTTACGAGCGTTATCAAATTTACTAAAGTTGTATCAAAAGATATTATCTCGTTTAACTTTATGAGTGATGTTTCCTAAGATGTTTCAATTTTATTTCTAGAAAGTTATATCATAAAATATTGTTAAGCTTAATTTTAAGGAAGTTTTCCGAAAAATGTTATCTTGTTTAATTTTACGAAAGTTATTTTGTAAGATTGTCGTCGATTTTAATTTTACGAAAGTTGTTTCGTAAAAAGTTGTCGAGTGAAAGTTATTTTGTAAAAAAATCCGAGTTTAATTTTACGAAAGCTGTTTTGTAAATATCATCGAGATTAATTTTATGAAATTTATTTTGTAAAATGTTTTCAAGATCACTTTTACGCAAGGTTTTTCGTAAAATGTCATCAAGTTTATTTTATGAAAGTTCTTCCGTAAAATGTCATCAATTTTAATTTTTTGAAAGTTATTTCGTAAAATTTTTGCAATTTGAATTATACAAAAGGTTTTTAGTATAATGTCGTCGAGTTTAATTTTTATAAAAGTTGTTTCGTAAAATGTTGTCAAGTAGGATTGTACGGGAACAACTTTTAAGCAAATCGTGGTATGCTTTATTTAGACGCAATAAGTCGAATATGTTTGCTACAGAAGAGAACGGTGAGATTTTCTAAGTAAAAGTGTGTTTTTCTTATTTCCAAACATTTTTTAAAAATACCGAGTACAAGAATGTGAATATTTTAGAATGTGGGAGTATACAAGTATGCGTATACTTACCCCCCCCCCCCCCCTTTTTCTGGAGAGTCGAAAGCTGAACTCTTCTTAAGAAAATTTTCCTACGTACCCTTTCTAGGGATCACACCGTCTTGTAGTTCAGTTTGTTTATGTGAGTAATTACTCGCTTGGTGGTGTTGCGTCGTCCGTCTTAGTTACATTGGCTACAGTTGGGTTGATGACTTTTTCTAGCATTGGTTGCGCCATTTCTACAGTTGGGATGTTGGGCTTGGAGGTTTGATTACCTTCCTTTGATTGAGCCATTTCTTGAAATGACCAATCTAGTTCATCTTTTTCCGAAGCGTTTTCAACTTCTTATGAAGAATTTTCAGCCAGTGGCTGAGTTATCTCCACTCATTTGGGTCCGACCATGGGTGTCGTTGCGACTCGTATTAGTTTATGCTCGGCTAGGAAGCAGAGTCGCGACTGTATTTGGCATCCTCAAATTATGGATATTCTGTAGGGAGTCAGGATCTTAATGCCCAAGTGATAATCAACAGGACTGCGTTCATAGAAATTATCCAAGGCGTTCCCATGATCACATTATAGATGGCTGGATGGTTGAGTACTGTGAAATCGATGATTTTGTGATTTCTTTCGCCATGGTTGGGAGTTGAATCGATATGAGAGTCATGGTTGTCGTACCGGAGAAGCCAGTGTGTGCTTATGGCATGGGCGTGACTTCATATAAATTTATGTTCATCCTATCGAACGTATCACAGAAGTTTACGTTAACAATACTTCCTTTTTCGATGAGGATCCTTACAACTTCAAGGTCTTTTATGAAAGGTCGATTACGAGGAGGTCGCTATGTGGTGTGTTCATTATGACAATTTCACATTCCTTGAAAGTGGTTGCGTTATTTGCCGAGTTGACATGTATGAAAAGAAGGGGAGAAGGCCAGTTGGTGCTCGATTCAGTGTTGCGATGGTATGCTTTTATCATGGAGACGATATCCTGAAAGTATTGCCATCCTCCGATAATCATGTTTACCTTGCGACGGTTGACGTTGCTGCCTTTATCATCTAATCCATTTATGCGTTTTCCTTCCGTTGAGAACACCTTGAGGCGCGTTGCCTCTTGGCGGTGCTTGGTCGGACCTAGGTGGCTGATCAGTTTCTCGGATGAGATCCTTGATGCTAGTTACGTCCGATATTTTACATGCGAGTAGTTTTGATGTTAGCTTGGCTCCAAGAACTTTACAGTTTGTGGTGGAGTGGCCCTTTTTTAGAGAATTTTCAAAAGGTGTTATCATCGTATGAGACATTTCGGGTCCAGGTGTTACCTGATGTCCTTCCCTGTCGTTACATGAGTTTTTATTTTCCGATTTATGCTCCGGAGAAGCGTCTTTTGCGGATGCTTTTGCCGGCTTGTGCTTATGTGATAACATTTTCATCTCTTCTTCGATGATGATGATGAAGTCTGTGGCCTTATAAAGAGCATCGTGGATAGTATGCATTTTTTCGAGAGCTATCCACTTCTTGAACTTCGACTTAGACCCGAGGGTTTTCTGGAGAGTGTCCACATCTACTTTATTGTTGATCCCGCTGACTCTCGACATTACGATCGTGAATCTTTTTGTGAGATCCTGGAGAGATTCTTCCTTCTTTTGAGACAGGCTCCTTATATCGATGTTAGAAGTTTCTCGGTCCATGAACATGGAGTACTATTTGAGGGATTCCAAGGAGAGTTTGCGGAATCTCCTAGGATATATTCAACGAAAAGGAGGCAAAAGCGTGTGTCTTTTTCGCCTTCCCTTATTTTAGACCTTCCCATGGCGATCTCAAAAGTCTGCACATGAGTTTTGGATCAATGGTTCCGTTGTACATTGGGATCTTATGTTTCCCGGGATCAGAGACTGATAGTGCTCGGTTTAATGCATAATAGTGGGAATTTACTCGAGTATATGCATTCTGACATATGGTATATCAATCAATTTACTTGAGTACCTCTTCTATCAAAATGCCCATACCAAATAGAGCATCAACCGACTTGCGGTCCTGATCCTTTTTTCCCTTTCTCACTTCTCTTTTCTTTTCCATCATTTTTAATTTTTTCTTTTTTTTAGTAGACGACAATTCACTGGGGTTGACTACGGACTTCTAGGTCATGCTTTCAACCCTTTTTATGAAATGTTTCTTTATTTCTGAAGGAAGAGAGAGAACGGACCCGAATCGTACTGAAAGAACTTGTCGGTTTTACAAAACGCTGAGTTGCAAGGTACCTAATTCTCATAGTATATCAACACCATAAGAAAAAATATTTCAAGTTCATATTAAGTTCTATCATGGAAGAGCTAGCATCAAATCATCAATATCTCAAAAGATAAGAGCTTTCAGAAAAAAATTATTCAGTAATGGGGTTCCAATCATAATCTCAACAATTAATCTAAGCTGGTAGTCTAGAGAAATCGAATACCATACACACACTTGGTTAATTATCATCATTGATTTTGATCATGGTTCCTTCGACTCTATAAGACTCAACTAAATCAATAATGAAAAATTTAAAAAGTTTCATCAAAAAGACAAAACATCAAAACATAGTTAGTATCTTTACACCCTCCCCCAGACTTATTTCACACCGTCTCGGTGTGAAAATAAACCCAAGAGAAGGAATAAGAGTAACCAGAATCAATAGAGAAGTATGCAATAAATGAAAATAAACAATAAATACTATATGAGTTCAAGGGAAAGAAAGATACTAATGGTGAACTGCTCTCAAATTTGTTCCGAACTCCTATGCCTTATCTGCTATGCATACAAAAAGAACAAACACTCAAGGGAAGTGTTAGCAATCGTTGAACAATGATCTAGCAATGCTAGCTTAAAATCTAACAAGAATCATTTGCAAGAGAAACCATTTAGGACATAATAATCGAGCAATACTAATTAAAATTAGCAAGGATATATATAAGAGGTATCATTCAAAACAAGTAAAAGCAATCAATCCAGTATCACACAATCAAGTTAGTAAGTAAAGAGCAATGATCAAGAAATACTAATTAAAATTAGCAAGAATCAAGAATTACTTAATGAGAAATACCAATTGATCATGAATCTAAGATCAACTCAAGTCAAAACATGAAGAAAGGTGGTTAATGGTGAGAAATGATCTTAGCAATACTAATTAAAATTAGCAAGAATCAAGAGAGAAACCATTTAGAGAACCAACAATTCAAGTGATATGATTAGGAATGAAAATAGATAAGAAATAACTCGGAGTGTCTTGAAGATCCTTCACCAGTAATAACCTGAATCACTTTGAACTTAAAACTAAAAATAAGTAAGTTAGGACTAAAACTGACTCAAATTTTGAAAAACAACTAATCTAGACACCAAATATTGGGTTGCCTCTCACTCAGCGCTTGTTTAACGTCACTAAGCTTGATGGTACTTACCTCTAAGTTGGAATTGGATCAACATCCAACGATGCTCCATAACAAGCTCCAAATCCAGACATCCTTAGCTTTAGAACCTTACCCATAAAACATTTCGTAACACCAATCCCCTTCTCATTGAGCTCCGAGGTGATTAAAACTCTAAACTTTGAGAAGGTTTTTAAAAAACCTTTGCTTTTCACCTTATTAGACGGTGTGATACCTGATATTCCCAATCTTTCTGAAATGGTTACTAACATAACACTCACATTAGCTCCAATGTCACAGAGAGAATCTGTGAATTCTACTCCATTAATTGAACAAGGAACTAAAAATTCCTTGGGGTCTTGTAGCTTATGAAGCTTTCTAAGTGGATTTGGTTGCTTCACAATTATCTCTCTATCCTCAAACTCTAATCTAGGACTTGTAGGTTGCACTGGGTATGGAATTCTGGGTTTATAGGTCATAAAAGGAAGTGCAGGAATTTGGGAGGAGGGATCGATCGATCTCTTTATGTTTCAAGTTCAGTAACGTACGCTCAATCGGGCAGAGGCCATGGTGTTAGTTATACAAGTTGGAGTTTTTGAGCTTGCTTGAGGAGTCAGTCGATCTACAGTGCCGCACTGGTAAAATGATGAATTTGCAACTTTACCGCTTGGACCTTTGCAGCGGTTTTTCCGATATAGACGCAGAGATTGCGAATTTTATTGAGATCATCGTCAGTGGCCTTCTGAGCTTGTCGGTGTTTATTGCGGATGACCCGAGCTTCTTCCTTGGCATGTTTCTCTTACTCTACCTAGAAGATGTTTTCTTCCTCCTCTTTCATGGGTTTGTTAAGCCGAGAACTTTTTCGAGTTGAGCGAACGTTCCTTCTCCTTGGATGTACATCTGCGTTTTCATTCGAAGGATTGAATTTTTCGGCGGGTTCCAAGTTAATTCTCTCAACTTTGTTTTCTTCTGATCTTTGTAAAAATGCGGAAGGTTATCAACGTTTTTTAGTGTTGCGACATAAGTGATTTTGTCAGGATTCTGTTCCAGCAGTTTCTTTTGCGCGTTTTGCGCCCTGCCAAAAGAAGTTGCGAAATCGAGTCTTCTTCCGTGGATACGGGTAGTTCCACGCGGAAGGATTATTCTGGTCCTCGCGGTTAAGGTGTCAACCTGTTAAACGAGAGAACTCGTTAGCTTATCTTTTTCTTCTAACTTCTTTACGAGAGTCGAGAACATATTTTTAATCTCCTCCAACGCTGCATTGTTTTGCGCTAGCGCTTACTGCGGTGACGTTCGTTGGTGGAGTGTTATCAACATTTTCTCCAGGTGCGATATCATTATGAATTGGTTAATTATTTTCATTGCCGGTAGCCATGTCCGTTCTTAGCTTTTTTCGGCTGTGAGTAAGATTATTTTGTACCCCCTCCTTATAGCGTCAAACTGTGAGAACCACGATTTGCACATCGACTTTTGTTAGTTAAGTAAAGTCAAGAAACCTTAACTTTCCCAGAGGTCGTGGATTTCTGCTAAGCCAAAACGTTTATGAGATCAGAACACGATAATATAAATAATAATACGAATATTGAACACGAGATTGCAAATTGATATTACTCGGTTTTGACATTTTATAGTAAGCATTTTTGCTTTCTATTCAAAGTTATCCGGGTTTTCTCTACATAATTTGTATGTTTTACAATTTTCTAGGTGTTCAGGATTTTGGATGCAAATTGGCATATGAAGATGTAAAGTCCGACAGAAAGGTCAGAAGTTTTCCAACGTTTTACGATGTACCCACTGATGGATGAAGCTGAATTTTTGACTCAAGATAGCCACTTGAGTTATCTTTCATATGAAAGTTGTTTCAAGTTGATCCATCGGTGCAATGAATAGTTATTAGGATTTTACTGAAGACTGGTCAAGTTGGCTCGCAGAAGAAGCAGGTGCTAGGTAGAGTGATCGGTCCAAGCCACACCAAAACTCTCTGGAAAAATCAGGAGGAGCCAGACCGACCCAGAGCACCTAGACCGACCAATCTGACTCAAACTGACCAATCCAACTTCCACTACAAGAAATATGACTCTCGATAGCGTCCCATGATAGCGTTTTTTGTGTAACTACTATTGTATATTGACACGGGTTTTATGCATAGCGTTTCATTTTTTTGGACGCTATTTTTCATTCCTGGGTAAACAAAAATACTGAGGCACGTAAATTTGCTTAGTTTCGGCACTTACTATTGCAAATAATACAAAAACGCTATGGTAACTTTTTCAACATAATCAATTTGATCGATCGACTTAGTTATTTCTCTCTTTATTCATTATTTTCAGAAGATCTTCAGTGTATGCGTTACTTCGGGACATTGTTGATCTCACCGATTCGAAGCTCCATTGTTTAATCGAGAAGGTATCTTCCTCATATTTAGTTAATTTGCAATGTCATATTGCATATGTGGAATTTAGCTATATACATATTTTTTATTTCACTATTTTGATTTCGAGGTATCATCTATATATATACAAATTGTTTGAATTCGTTAGATGTGGAATTTAGCTAAAAATAACTTTTAGCTAAAACGTTATTTTTTATTCTCAGTTCTGAAATGACAGTAAGGTTGAGAGGAGGCTCTGGTGGGGCCCGTCGTAGTAGACGTAATCAAGGCTTAGAGGATACACCTACACCAACATGGGGTAAAAATGCAGCAAGAGGAACTCTGCACCAACATGGGGTAAAAATGCAGCAATAGGAACTAAGAGAAGAACTAATACTGAAGAAGAAGAACCTGTTAAGTTGGATTAACATGGGATAAAAAATGTAGCAATGATGAGATTCAAACAAGGAAAAAAATCTCAAGAAAATATAAGGAGGTTGTTAATCTGTCAAATTCCAATGAGGCAGTTGAACCTGAAAAATTAGATAGAGTGGTGGAAGATGTTGAGGGTGAGAATGTAAGACGACTTGAAGATGATCAGACTCAGAGTACTGAACAAAATGACCATGAAAAAATGAAGATGATGATGATGGTTTTGCTGATAATGATGACAGTTTTGATAAGAATGAGAAGGTAATACTTGACGAAAAGATAGAATTTACTGAGACACAAACTCTTGAGAAAGAAAATGATCAGACTCAGAGTACTGAACAGAATGACCATGAAAGTATGATCAGAGTACTAAACGTAACGACCATGTTAACATGGTTCAACATAGGGTTAACAATGAGAGGACTGAAGGAAATCAAACTCCGATTAATGAAGTGAAGGAAAAAAAAGAGAAGAGGACCAACAAAGATGCGTATAGTGGCTATATATCCTCATGAAAGGGTCTCAGTGTCTTTCAATGAGTATGGTGACCATGTTGGACCTCGTTCTGTTACATTGTCATCTTTTCTTGGTCCTCTGGTGAGAGAACATGTTCCAGTTCCATTGCCTGACTGGAGACAACTTGATCAAGTGTCTAAGGATACCATGTGGGAGGAGATCTAGGCATGTTTGACCATTTAAGCAATTTATCTTGATCCAAGATAAGTGTTCATTTTAACATAATTTGATGCAAGGGAGGTTTGACATGAAAGAAGAGTGGCAGAAAAAGGTTCTTATGAAGCAGTTGTGATGATTGTGAAGGGCTGGAAAGTCAAGGCTGGTGGCACAAGTAAGAAATGCCAAAAATGTTGCTGAGAGGATTGCTTTAAAACCAAGCAACATCCCATCTTCTCAAGTATGAAACTCATGGGTTAGGAGCAAGACCTCTCACACGTTCAAGGTTGTTAATGTTGTTGTAATGGTCATATTATCTTCTTTATATGTCTTTTAGCTTTAATTAAGTACTGTTGTTGTAGGAAACAAGTAATAAGTACAAAGAGATGAGAAAAAAAAACAGATATCTCACACAACAAGTCGCAAAGGGATGCTTAGATTATGTTGATACTGTTGTAAGTAGTTATGAAACTTTGAGGCATGAATTTGCTGATACTGTTGTAAGTAGTTATGAAACTTGTTACTACATTGTTATATATATAATGATCATTCTTATATCTTGTGTGTAAAATATTGTTATTAGGAACAAATACAGTCACTCGATAGTCAGATGGACTCTACATCATGTGATAACTTCAAGGAAGATGCAGTGAGCAAGGTTTTGGGAAAAGAGAAACATGGAAGAGTGAGAGGGTATGGCAGAGGGATCAGTTCTACTAAGCTATCATTTCTGCAAGCTAGAGACTCAAAGATTGCTGATTTGCAATGTCAGATTGAAAATTTGAAGGGACTTGTACTGGAGGGATTAAGAAATAAGGTAATTATATTTTCATATCAGTTTAAAAAAGCTTCCTAATTTGTTAATTAAATCAGTGGCCATGTTTCAGACAACCACTGGTGGTACTGAAACATCTGAGGGTGTTTCTGAATTGAAAGAAGGTGTGAGAGTACAAGTGCTGGATTGGACTGACTACAAAGTTGTGATTGGGGAAGGTTCATTTTGCTCTGCTGATCTGTAATACAAAGTTGGTAGGCTACTAATTGGTCCTTCTGCAGTAGCCATTACTGTGACATCTGCAATCACACCTGAAGCTTCTCTCTGAAGGCCTATATCAGAGTCAGTAGCATCAATTGGTCTAGTTGTGGGATGCAAGATTGCATGGCCTGTTGAGAAAGTTATTGTGGACAGGGGAACAAGTTCTGAAGACTATATATATGTAAGTTTCCCTATTTAATTTTCTTACTATTCAAGTACATGATTATTACACTTTAACATTGCAGGAAATCATTTTAGATGAGACTCAAAGATGTAAAATCTTTGATTACACCGATGGAAACGAGGAGGTTGTTGGTGAAGGTATCATTTTCTCAACGAATGCAATGGAAGGGGTCAACAATATTTGTATAGGTCCAAATGTTGTTAGTGTTAAAGTTGACACGATTTTTAACGCCAACGCTATTCTTTGGAGGCCGAATCCTGCCATGGTATTCCTCTCTGATGCTCTTCATGAGAAAATTGCATGGCCACTATTAAAGATTGAACTCCTTAACCCAACATCCACTGAAGGAACCCCTACGAAACCAGATAATCCAAAAATAGTGGTATGTTATTGCTATTCTAGTTATTTTAATGAGTGATCTTTTACTTGATTAATCTATTGTTGTTTCAATTGTAGAGTCCACGCAACAGCACCAGTTCCAAGAGAAGTGCAAAGGCTAAGTGTATTCTTATGGATTGCAACAACTCTGGACGCACGGTAGCTGAAGGGAGAGTAGCTTCAACATATCCAAATGAAAAGTGCCACTTCGTACCAATAGGTCCAAATGCAAGCAAGGTTTGGGTTGACATTGTTAAGATTGGTAAGGCGAAAGTGTGGAAGCCAAATGAAGAGATTACATTTATTATTGATACATTAGGGTCAACTGTTATTTGGCCAAATGATAATTTGATGTTTGTTTAAATCGAGTGTAACAATGTTGATTGTATTTTATTGAACCTACAATTCATTGAAAAACAAATACAAAATTAATGGTATAAATTGTAATGTTAAATTTTATCAATACACAAAATTAACCATAACCACATCTATACCTAAAATGTAAAATACCACAACAATTAATGTAGAAAAAATTTAGAAGATAAGAGATATAATGAAAATTTAATAAAATTTAACAACTACACGAAACCTCTTGCAGTTATCATTAACTACAAGAGAACATGATAAGACCTATTAAGTCGCTTATTTCTTTTTAATTTAATTAAAGAAACTCAAATAAATGCATTTAAAAGTCGCGTCGCTTCTGTTTCCATCTCTCTGTAAAAAATCAAACAAAATTAAATCACTCGAAGATTTTGACCTCTCATCTCGAAGATTTTGATCTCTCATCCTTAATCTTTCATCTTCATCAACAATGGCTATTCTTAAAGTTAGAGATCTCACATCTTTCGTCAATGGTACGTGCGAGGACACCTTCAGGGTGAAGGTGATTCAAAGATTTCAGGCTGAATACCCTTACGGGATCGTGAGGGAGTTCATACTTGCTGACCACACTGGAAACCACGTCTAGTGCACCCTTCTACCATACCTCAATGTAGACATATCTCTTATGCATGAAGGCGATAGCGTCGAGCTACCGAACTTTTTGGTGAACCACTCGAGTTCGTTCTTCTGGAACACCGCTCGTTTGTGGATATTGTATTTTCTGATTTCACCACCATCAGACGTGTCAAGCATGTCACCGAGTCCAGATGTATAAAGTAGTCGGAGTTCTCATGGTTGAAATCGTGGTTACATTTCTGCGTTACTGAAAATGGTACTTTTTTCTTGTTGAAAATGGAAAATCATAGAAAATCATGATTAGTGTTTATGTTAGATTTGGTTGAAATCGTGGTTACATGTATGCATTACTGAAATCGTGGTTACCTAGTGATTAGTGTTTATGTTAGATTTGGTAAATAGTAAATGTAATATAAATGTAAAATAGTATACAGAAAATCATGATGCTCTTATATTGACAATGCAGTGCACGTAGTCGGTCGAATAAAGTACATAAGAAATGTGATGTATGAAGAAGCGGTCACAACGATGAGATTCATGGAACGGGTGCCGGTGCTGACGTTTGTTCTTATGAACAGAGAGTAAGTATATTTGTATCGGTTGGATTTTATGTGTTGTATATGTGTATTGATCGTATTTTTTGCTTTGTCTGTTTTAGTTGGAGCTTTCTGGAATGCAAGGCCTTTGGCCAATATGTCGATTATTTTGCTGCATTGAAGCCGAGTCTACATCAAAACAGCGGTACATATTGTGAACTCCGATTCTGGAGGATTCACCAAGGGAATGGAAATACCATAGTCTACTCTAGCTTCGACGGTGTTTCTGATGTCGTTATCAACCCGGTCATCCCGGAGGTCAAAGTTATGAGGGCGATCTTGTGAAATTGACATTGTTTTCAAAATATTTTATGAACAACTTTTTACATGTTTCTATTGTTAATAACTTTGTTTCACTATTCTTAAGACTTTCACAATTTTATACGCTATACAAACTTTAAAAAATTGACAAATATCTGAGCAGTTAATAAAGAACAAATAAGAGAAGATAAGAGCAATTAATAATCTTTAATAACTTAACAATTAAAAAATTAAATATAATTATCATAATATAAAAAATTACATCTAATTATCTTAATATGTGTGAAATTAGTAAAACATCAATATTTTGTATACAGAGGGAGTAATAAACTTTTAACAACTTATATTCACACAAAAAAACTTTTAACAACTTATGTACGAAACCTCAGATCATGTAATCATGACCTATGAGGACTATGTATAGAAAACAGAAACTTATAGCCACGCGTCACTTCTGTTTAATTTCATTAAAAAAACGTATAGCCACGCGTCAAGACACCCTTAAACCTTAAATTCGTAAACCTAAAACGTACTCCCTCTGTTTCTGGTTAAAAGCGCGCATATTAAGATAACTTTTGCTTTTTACAGTTTTTGTCTATAAATTTAATTAAAAGCAAGTAAATGTTTGAGTTTTATTTTAATTTTTAATTAAAAGTTTAACTTTTTATATTGGGATTTGAAAACAACTTATAATGTGAAACAAGAAAAAACCTTCAAAGCAACTAATAAAATGAAACTGAGGGAGTATCAATAACTGTGTTTATGGTTGGAGAAGGAAAAACAAAAAATATAAAATAGCAAATCACAAGTACCACATAGAGAATAAAATTCATTACAATATTGTATATATTTAATTTAACTTTTAAATAAACAAAAGAGTTGGAAGAAATATTGGCAATTGATTAAAAAAAACGTATGAGATTGTCAAGGACATTGAAGACGCAAATCCACAATCTTTTTAGGCAACTCCGGAATAAAAGCGAGTGTTTCCATCTTCCTGAAATACGCATCGCATAGTGGTTCCGGTTTGTACCACTCGTCCCACGGATGTCCCCATTTGTTGATCAATTGACACGGGCAAGTATCAATATCACGATAGTAGACATTGTGAACTTCAGTGACCATTTGGAGCAAGAATTGAGGCAAGCGGTTGCTCCAGGACAATGAAGAAGATGCTTTGATCTTCCGCGTCGCATACCGTGAAAACTCCGTAGATATATTGCCGAAATCACCGTTAAAGACCACGTCGGGTGACATGATCATTTTCAGATGATTGTATGTGTAGAGAGCTAAATCATACCCCTTCGTAGCGGCAAGCCTAATCTTTAATAGTCCGCCTTCCATGTCCTCGGTCCGTAAAAACTCTCTAGCCCCGATAAGGAAGATAGCGGAAGGGTTTTCATTATGGAGACACAAAAGATTTAAATTCGCACCAACAGAATAGTACCAATCTCCTTGCATAGTGAAAAGATCGACGCTCCGGTAGAATGTCTCTCTTTGAACCACATCGCGCATGGCCACACAAACGCTCTTGCGTTTGAAAATTTCTATGTATGAGAAAATTGCGACCTTTAGAAGAATGTTTTCAAGGATTTCCAGCGGAAAATCGAGAATATGAGGGTTTACCATCATTTTTCATTATCGGTAAAATGGAATAATAGACATATGAAGACAATGGGTATATATTAAAACCTATGCAAAAGATGATTAGAAAACTCAAATAAGAGACGCGTTTGTGTTTAATTTAATAAAAGGAACTAAAAAAATGCATTTAAGACTCGCGTCGCTTCTGTTGACCCTTACGTCCCTTTTGTTTCTCTCTCTATCACTCTCTTACAACTGATAGAAAACAAATTTGGTGTACCAATGCCACAAATTTGGTGTACCAATGCCACAAATTTGGTGTACCAATGCCACAAATTTGTTGTATTATATCAATGGTACTGATATAATCGTACAAATGTACAAAAGGGTGTACAGGTCACCCTTTCTGGTGATAACCTGAAACCCTAAACCCTAAACCTAAACCCTAAATGCTTATAGATTTACCATAAAGCCTAAATTCCCTACAAAATAAAAGTGTCAACAACTTATAAATAAATGTTTATTTAGTTGTTCACCCTATCAACCTATAACTAATATTT
Source organism: Iberis pinnata (assembly GCA_900406425.1). Taxonomy (NCBI): domain Eukaryota; kingdom Viridiplantae; phylum Streptophyta; class Magnoliopsida; order Brassicales; family Brassicaceae; genus Iberis; species Iberis pinnata. Next base: position 8,443 of record OVBE01000034.1, on the reverse strand, counting down.
CTAAAAAACTCATCTAATATACATACTCTATATATATCCATTTAAATGTACATATGCTACAATTTTTGACAGTTTATTTAGTTGTTTAATTAGTTTTCACATTTCAATTGTTTAATTTCAAAATCGTAAACCTTAACACTAGACACTTAACTGATATAAATTAACCCTTTTAACCTATAACCAATATTTCTAAAAACTCTCTTTCAACTGATAATCGTACAAAGGTACAAAAGGGTGTATAGGTCACCCTTTTTGGTAAACAAATTTTTTGTTTTTTTTATGAAACCAATATTGACAACAATATTGTATCATAAACCCTAAACCTTAAACCCTAAATGCTTAAATATACCATAAAACATAAATTCCCTACAAAATAAAAGTTTCAGCAACTTTAAAATAAATGTTTATTAAGTTTTTTTAGTTTTGTTAACTATTTTTTGTAAAATTCATTTGAAAAATTAATATAAAAACTGGCCAATGAACAGTTGAGACAGAGATAGTAAACGAGATGCAACATACATCGTTGGATATTTTTAGACAAGTTAATTCATTTAATCTGAGCTGTTGTTTCCTTTCGAGTTGCTTATGTCAGGAAACTGAAAATTTCGTAAAGAGATTTTCAGTTCTAAACCTAACATATCATCTCCATCTTCTTAAAACATTATATGTCATCTCCATAGTCTTAATTCTAAACCTAATCTGCAATAATTGTTACATATTTCTCATATGGAGAACTCGTGGATTTGGCTGCAAAGGTATCATGTACATAGATATATCGAGAAATAATTTCATTCTCTGATTGAAATAGTTATTCTAACTTTTTTGCGATTTAACATGTAGGGCTAGTCTCGAGTACTCAGAAGGAGCAACCTATTTTGTAAACTCGTCAGCAAGAAGATTGGATAATCTGACTGAAATGCTTTGCCCATGTAGAGATTGCCGAAATTTATGCCATCAAAAATTAGAAACCATAGTTGATCATCTTGTAATTTTGGGTATGGATACAAAGTATTATACGATTTATTTCGCACTTAGTGATTCCATCACTTTCTTAAGCTCTTCGATTCCGCGCTTAATTATTCCATCACCTCTTTTAACAGTCATACCACTTTTCTTAAGTGTTGATGTAAGCTTCTCTAGATACTTAGGTCTAGCAAGTCCTAATACATTACAAAGCTCTTGGAAGTTGTTCTGAAATGGAGTTCCAGACAATAAGATCCTCTTTTGTGTCTCTACTTTAGACAAAGTCTGAAATGGAGTTACAGTTTGGGAAACATTCTAAATAAGATTGTAAGAAGATGATTGTTAATCTAGTTTTGCCTGTTCCTGGTACTAAATGATGATGAATTGGCCCATCAACCCGCTTAGGTGAATATGTTTCTTTTAATTACCTTGTTACAAGATTTTTAATCATTTTGTTTCATAGCATCTTATTACCTTTTCTGTATTTATTTCAGTTTCACTTTAGAGGAAAACAACAAGAAGAATGTTATACACTATAAAGTGAAATATCCATCACTACCTACCATCCAATCAGGGAGTGACTCAAAGGCTGCTTACTGCCCATGGAAGTATAGTTCTAATTCAGACGTTTTACTCACATGAATATTATGTTGTATTATTAAAGATGTTTGCTTCTTTTTGGTGTTTGTAGGTCTATCGAATAGCTGATACACCAAAAGGCTCAATGAAAGGCGGCAAGTGACTGCGATGCTTAGAGCCACCTGCCAATGGCCTCCAGTTAGGAAGGAAGTTATTGAATGAAAACGATCTTTATTTAATTTTGCATCCCTGTTTTTCTATTATTAGATGGTCAAGAACAGTGAATTAAATACTACTATTTTGTAAACATGGAAATTTTTTATGGATATAATAAAATTATTTAATTTTTATTTGACAAACAATTCAAAAATATATTATAACTACAAAAGAAATTCAATTGTATAATTTTAATAATATTAATTGTAGGGTGCACACCTGAAAAAACTAATAATATTAATTTTCGGGTGCAAAAAAAAATTAATAATATTAATTTTTGGGTGAAAAAAAAATCAATAATATTAATTATCGGGTAATAACAACACAATAATAGCACAAATAATTTTTTATCTTTGTAAAAAAAACTGCTATAGATGTAATCCAATTATAATACAAATCCAACGCTATTGAATATAAAAAAACTAAAGCTATTATTAAAAACCTTTAATAACAAATATACGGCGCTATTATAAAAATAAACAATTGCATCTTCAACAACGCTATCGTAACTTTGATAATTATAGAATACACTAAATCCGCTATCTAAAGTGTACAATCTATAATGACGGGCGTTGTCAGAGCGTTTAATTAGCCGCTTTGCTATCCTACGATAGCGTTTTTCGACCGCTAAGAAAAAGCATATTTTTTGTAGTGTTCCTGCGAGAAATTTGGAGAATTTCCATTATTTTTACATGTTTCCTCAAGTCTATCTAGTTTTTCTATCTTATTATTTTCTATTTTGAAATATAATACCCTTGTGACTTAGTTTTATTTTATTATATGCTTTATTCTATTCTAGTTTTATAGAGATAGGGAGACGAAGTACAAAACCATGTATTTGTGAGACGTTTCTCTGAACCCTCGTTATATTCCAATATCTATTTTTTTATTGAATATGAGTTCTTATTTGATATTGATTTGTGTTACTTTTCAATGTCTGAGTAGTTCCATAGTTAGGTTTTAGGGTTTCCTAGGGAAATCATGTTGATTTTAAGGTTATTCATAAAGGGATTAAATTTGTTAGGTTCTCAGTATAGATTTGATCTTAATGCATGAATTAGAGTAGCTAACTAGTTCATTTAAATTAGATTGATATACACAAAGGGATTTTGTTTAGAGATCTCACTGAATCTAGATTAGTAAGCGCCTTTGCTTGTAGAAGTATTGTCTTAGAAGCTTATGAACTTATCAAATTTGAACTATAATGCATGTTTGAATTATCTAAATACGGCGGGAGTCTTTAATAATTCGAACATAGGGATATAATACTTAGGGAGAAGATTAGTCTAGTTTCTCTCTTTTGAGTTGAAAACTATTTTCATACAAAATCATTGTATGATAACCTGACTTTGAAACTCGACTACATGTGGATTGCCTAATGCTTGACGCTTTTATTTATTGATTTACCTCCGTTTATTTTAGTTGTTGCTTTTATTCAGTTACAAGCACACTTTATTAATGTCTTAGTTTGATTAGATATTAAACTGAAAGTTATGTTGTCTGGTCTATGTGGATTCGATCATATATATGCTATAGTGATTTGTTCTCTACAGTATAGTTTTGGGAATTAAATTCTAGCGCTAAACTATGGGAACCGAAATTCGCACTGTCGATTTATGTTAGTTAAGTAAAGTCAAAAACCTTAACTTTCCAATAGGTCCCAGATTTCTGCTAAGCCAAAACCTTCGCGAGATCAGAACACGACAATATATATAATAATATGAATATTGAATATGAGATTGCAAATAAAGAGAGTGCGATAAGACTTCTTATTTCGAAATTTCATATGAGCGTGTTATAATCATATGATAGCCTTGGCCACAAGAGCTGTCGGCGAGTATCCTAGTTCGAACAACCGAAGACGATAAACCTATTTGAGTTTTATGGTATTTATAGTAGAATTCCAACGGAAACTCGAAAAAATACAAAACAAGATATGACTTGTTCGAGACATGGTCTACTTGCCCATGGGCGAGTAGAATGTGCAAGCTTATACTCTCCTATGGGAGAGTAGATAATGTAAGTTTCTACTCTTCTGTAAATGACTATATTTAAAGCCAACCCGTTTGTCCAGAGATTACTGTTGTTTCTTGTTATTTCGAAATATATCCCTTGAGATCTTTCGGAAGTCTCGCGGCTTGGTAGGTTCGTTCCATTGATCGAGATGATACGACCAGTGCGGTTTGATGTTCGGATCGAGTGATTAACATTTCCGTGAAAACTTTTAGACATCGATTTCGTCGTGACCATTTTTGACCCTAACAATATTTTTTTAAGTATATTTAGTGTTTATAGATTTAGTTTAGGAATTATGGTTTAATAAAATAATTACGTGAACAAATACTTGTTAAAAGCCTAAAAAATGATATGAAAATTATATATAATTTTTGGAGAAACCTTATAATATATAACTCGCAATTAACACATTGAGTTTTGTTCAAAACTTTGAAGTTTTCAAAATTAATGTTTCATATCAATTATTACTAACTAATACATTGTTTTAAGTGGACTATATGATTAACAGCTATTTTCAGATGATTTTTTCGTGAATATTCCGTCACAATATATGTGGGTTATATTACAACGGATATATTCCATCGCATAATCTGTTGACAATTTGACGATGAAAATTTTATATTGGTAATATATCACATTATCGATGGATTATTATGTCAATATTTTGCGATGGAATATTCCTTCGGACCCCGTCGATTATTCTTTCGGTATTATATTTTTTTAAATAAACAACACTTCACAATCACGGAAAATCAACATTGATTTCATCAGTCATTGATGAAGTATAATCGGTAAATAAATTTACCATAGCCATTATTTCATCACCATCGATGGGTTTGACGCAACCTTGGCTGGAATAGTAGCTGAAATTGAGCATTGGGAGCTAAGCCAAATAGAAGAAACCATGGACAACATGGATCAAGAATTTTCCTTCCATAAGATTGAATTTTATGTCTTTATAGGACGTAAACAAATATTGCAAGTGATGATCGTGTAGGTGGTCCAATTATGTGCATAAACAAGGTAATATATGTTAGAAATTTAAAATAGCATTGAACTTTAAAATTTTACCAATTTGATTTTTGTCCACTAGAAAAGCATAGATAATATACATCTAGTGGGGATGCTGAAGATGGTGGACCACTTCAATGCAATCTCTTTTGTATTTTAATCTCTTGTCCATTTGAAATTTTCTTGTTATTGTTTTGGTAAATTTCGACTCATCAAGTGGTTATCAAAACATGTCCATAGGAAAATTTGTGAGGAAATCTTTTTTCCAAGTTATTAAATAGACAAATTATCGACAATATTTTCCATCATATTAAATATTTATCCATCACATAATACTTTTGTCCATCGCTAAGATCCGTGGACGATTTTGAATTCCCTTTACATCTTACTTATTCCAAAAGCATATGAAAAATGTGCTAATTAGGGTTCTTGTAAATTGTCAAGGTCCGTGGATGAATTTGACTTCTATCCTCTTTATCCACCAAAGGACATCACCATCTTTAATCCCACCAGTCCCCTCCACCATTTTTTTCTTCTTATAGTAACTTGTCATTCACACTACATGTCTACGAAGACTTATGCACACACTTTGTTTGTCCATTATACCCGTTGACAGTTTGTGGACATCATACTTGTTTCAGAGTTTTAAAACCAATTTTAAACTTTGTCTACAGAAGCTGAATGTTTGATTAATCACAATCTATTATCCAATGTTTAAGAAATTATGGTTATTAATGGACAATTAATGTCCATCAAATCAATGTTGTTTTATGGAATGCAAAAGGTGAGAGTACAAGTGGTATTTATGACATACTACAATAATACTACTTTATTGTATTTTCTGAAAGAAATAAATGATATTGATTTTGTGGAAAGGATGTCCAAAGTGCCGATCCTAATACCAAGCCATAGAAGTAATAACTTACGGCCTTAAATGAATATGTAAAATGTCGGCCACATCTAGAAGTTTTTTTCATTACCTCTAATGGTAAATGAGTGTTGACTTTTAGATAGAGAAGGCTGGTTCGAGTCATCCTAAGAGATTTGTATTATTAGTTTTTTGGCTTGTAGCCCATGAACACCTAATACCGGTCCGAGATGTCCATATATTATGGAAGAATAGAATAATTTCTCAAAAAAATCTGATAACAATTTTTTTAGTATAGACGTTATAAAGAAAGCTTTAACATCTAAGCCATATAGATTAAAAAAATACTTTCGAGGCTTTGACTACGAGCTGAACTTTTCTCTGTGTGTTTATTTTAAAAGAAAACTTTAACATCTAAACCAAGATAGTTAAGCAAGATTTTCGTTTCTCTATTGATTAATCTATGAATTTTGAAGGTCAAACTAATTCTCCTTTATCAAAATCTAAGTTTGCTACCGCGCTATGCCGTATATTTTTACTATCATTTTGTAAAGGGAGATTGTTTGGAACTACCGTATTGCCACTATCATAAGGATATCTTCTTTCACCATATACCATAAAAGTGTGTTATTGTAGTATTAGGAGGATTATTAGCCTGCTCATGTTCTCTTCAATTGGTGCAAAAAAAGTGTATGGGTTTATGAGAGAGGAAATGACATGCATTTAAGCGTAATTAATAGCATTAATGGTATAGCTCATTGGTTAATAGCATTAATATTGATACCCATTGGTTAATGGCATATATGAATTGTGTGGACAAGTTTTCGTTGACATGAAGTGTGAAGGACAACATGTGACTAGGTTGTCCGATGGACAGAAAAATATGGTTGAGACTGAAGATGAGATTGGTAGACAAGCTGAATTTTATATTAATAAATTGTCAACAAGAATGATGGACAACAATACAAGTGGACAAGTATTCGTAGAATCAAAATCGTCCACATACTTTGGCAAATTGCAAGAACCATATTTAGAAAAATGAATTTGTATGCTTTTAGAATATGTAAGATGTAAAGAGAATTCAAAATCGTCCACGAAACTTAGTGGTAGACAAAATTATTATGTGATGAGAAATACTCCCTCTGTTTTCTTTATTATAAGACTTTCTAGATTTTTTGTTTCAATTTAAAAGATGTTTTAGAATTGCAATGCAAATTTGTTATTAAATGAATAAATGTTTATTGAAAACAATGAATTTATTGAATTCTTATTGACTTAAAGTTATGGGAAATCGATTTGAAAGAAAATGTTACAATTAAGATGATAAATTAATTGTTTTCTTAATATATGTGAAAACTCCAAAACATCCTATATTTAAAAACAGAGGGAGTATGTGATTGACAACATTATGTGTAAATTTTTTTCATATGCTTTGTTTATATGCTTTCGCAATATGTTTGTGCAGAAAAAGTGTAGCCAATATGTTAAGAAATTATATGTTGTAAAATGAATCAATCTTGGTTATAATGATATTTTGTCATTAACATCATATATAGACTTTTTTGTTCACATATATTCGTCCATGGATAATTTATTATATATATCTTAATAAAAGAATAAAGTGTCCATGTGAATAAAAATCAAATTCTTCCACAGACTTTGACAACATACCAATGTAATGGACAACATACGAATGTCATGAACATACAATACTAGTTAAGACACTATTTAGTAGATATTGTTTTCATTTGTTGGAAAAATCTAATAGTAATGGACCATATATACATCTCTAAAAAAAATCATTTTATGCCCTCCAATGAATTGGTCTCATCTCAATCGGATCCAAAGCAATCCCTTTATATAAGTACCACTCACAGACATTGCATGCCTTGTCCATCTTTTTCTTATTTCTCTAGTCGTTGTTTCCTCTGTAACCTCCTTTGTCACCATCATCGTATCCACCAACTCCGCGTCTGCCACCACGGTAGCCTCCACCACCCCCGCCTCCTCTTGATGAGTTACCACCATACCAATGTTAATGATATAAATTAATAATATTTCAGGATTATTAGTAGACATATTTCGCGTATGGACAAAAATTTTGGATGTTTATGGACACATTTCGACTTCTAATGGAAAACATACCAATATCATGGACACAAGTTACTAGTTTAGACACGATTTCATAGACATTTTTCCATCTAATGGACAACTGGTATTACTCGGTTTTAACGCTTTATATTAAGCATTTATGCTTTCTATTCAACGTTATCCGAGATTTTCTCTGCAAAATTGGTATGTTTTACAGGTTTCTAGGTGTACGGGAAGTTTTGAATGCAAATTGGCATATTTAGGTGCAGAATCCGGCAGAAAAGTTAGAATCATTCCAACGTTTTAAGATGTTCCCACCGATGGATGAAATTGAAATTTGGACACAAGATAGCCACGCGAGTTAGGTTTCATATGGAAGTGGTTTTAAGTCGATCCATCGGTGCAATCAAAAGTTATGGCTATTTTACTGAGCACTTGTCAAGCTGCCTCGCAAATGAAGCAGGTGCAAAACAGACCGACCCGGAGTACCCAGACCGATCTATCCAACCCCAGACCGACCAATCCAACCTCCTGAGAGAAATTTGGAGATTTTCCATATTTTTGCACNTCAAGATTTCCTATTTTTATTTTATTTATTTTAAACTATAAAAGCCTTGTGGCTTAGGTTTATTATTTCTAAGATTTATTTTATTTCTGAGAGAATTACTGAGGACAAGAGATTCCGAAACTCTGTATTTG